>CAUYLG010031016.1:0-64786 GCA_963573385.1 Cacajao melanocephalus | reverse complement strand
GTGCCTCTGCCAGGCTGGTGCTTTATTCCGATTGATCGCCAGAGTTCATCGTACTTTCTCGACACAAGTCCTCGTGAATCCCAAGAAATGACAAGTACTGTAGCCTCTCACAGTGGGGCTGAATTTTTCACTGTCCACCGTGTGTTTTGGTAACAGAAGCCCTTCAACTTCCTGGAGTCTTTATGATACTCACTCCGGTCTATGTCAGAGATGATTATATATTTCCTTATGTCACATTCTAAAATCTCTTATAATTTTATCCTGAGAGCAATGATCCATATGGAGCTGAATGATGGGAGGTGAGATGGGGATTCGTTTCTTCTCATACACAGAAGACTCATTCATTCGCCCTCATACATAGAAGACTCATTCACTCATTCACTCTCATACACAGAAGACTCTGGCAGGGGATTCCCACAAGAAACACTGTCTGGCAGTGACCTTGAAGAGTAACAGGATTTAAAAAATAGTATTAGAAAGAAACCACCGATTCCTACTGGGCATCTCCCGCAGTTGTTGGAGCAGCCATCTTTGAACACCTGTTTCTTTTCTCTCTAAGTTCCCCTTGTTCCTACTTGTTAAAAAAAAGAGAGAGAGACCCCACTGACACAGCAAAGCTTATCAAAAGGCTTTCCCAGCCAGGCACGGTGGCTCACGCCTGTAATCCCAGCACTTTGGGAGGCTGAGGCAGGTGGGTCACCTGAAGTCAGGAGTTTGAGGCCAGCCTGGCCAACATGGTGAAACCCGGTTTCTATTAAAAACACAAAAATTTGCCAGGCATGGTGGCAGGTGCCTGTAATTTCAGCTACTCAGGAGGCTGAGGCAGGAGAATCACTTGAACCCAGGAGGCGGAGGTTGCAGTGAGCAGAGACTGCACCACTGCACTCCAACCTGGGCCACAGAGCAAGACTTTCTCAAAAAAGAAGAAATAAATAAGAAAAGTGTTTGCTGCTGGGCCACAGCCACCTCTGTGGTCTCACTGCTTTCACCTCAGGGCACCTGCAGCAGCTTTCTTCTGCCAAGTGTTTAAATGATGTATTTTTGCATTCTTTTACTTTAAATGCTATATTTTTGCACCCTTTTACTTGCCATTTTTCTGTGTATTTTTAGATGTATCCCCTATAGCAGAATGTTATTGGATTTTGTTGTCTTTTCTAAACCAAGCCTGACAATTTGGCTGTGAGTATCTGTTCATTGCCATCGATGTCACCTCGAACTGTGCGGGGTCACGAGTGTCATCCCGCAGGTGTGCTTCTCATCCTGTCAGGTTCTTTTTCTCCTTTATGATCTTCTTTTTTGCTTTATTGACTATCTTTCTATTATTTCATCCTCTCCTCCTATTAGCTTGCTTGCTACAGATCCTTTTAGCGGTTTATTAGTGGTGATTAAATCACAATATGCATCTTTGATTTTTAAAAATCTAATGGAAGTTAGTGTCTTACCTCTCACAGACAATGCCAGGACCTCTGAATCCTTTAATTCCATGTCTCCCCCCAATAGATAGAATGACCCCTGCCCTGAAGACATGCTTGTCCTAATCCTCAGACCCCGTGAATCTGTTATGTTATAGTATTACATAACAGAAAAGAAACTTTTAATGAGGGTTACAGCCTTATGATATGGAGATTATCCCCGACTGTCCGGACTGGCCCAGTCTGAGCACATGAGCCTTCGAGGGCCGAGAAGAGACGTTTAATGAGGGTTACAGACTCAGGACGTGGGTATCACTCCGGACTGTCTAGATGGGCCCAGTCTGAGCATGTGAGCCTTCGAGGGCAGAGAGCGTTCTCTGGCCTGAGCTGGAGCGATCCACCGGTTCGGAGATGAAGCGGAGGATGATGAGGAAGGTGGAGCCTTCAGGAGCAGAAGCCCTGCTGACAGCCAGGAGGGAAATGGGGCCCTGGGCTCACAACTGCCAGCGACAGGAATGGGCCCGGAGGCCAGTCCTCTCCCAGCCCTCCCGCTCAGAGCCTAGCCAGCGGATACCCGCATGCTGGCCGAGAAAGACCCTGAGCGGCAAATCCAGTGGAGCCCCCAGACTTCTGACCCCAGCAGCAGGTCTGCATTCTCAAGCTGCTAAACTCGTGGTGATTCCAACACAGCCACAAAAGATGGATGCATCTCCCTCCTATGCCTTCTGCTGTGGCGGCCGTGAGTTTTAACCCACAGTGCTTCTAAACCCGTGAGGTCTGTCATGTGACGCTGATGTCCTGTGATGCTGATGTCCTGTGACTCCGGCAGTCCCTGCCCCTCAAGGCCTCCACATCCTCCTCTATGCCGTGTTCCGTGGGCCACGGCCGCCCCTCATCAGAGCATCCCCCTTGTAGAATCCCTTTCAGTGCCGCTGGTTGAAGCCAAACACTTTCTATTTTCCTGTGTCTGGAAATGCTTGTATTTTAACTTCATTTTTACAGGATATTTTCCCTGGATAGAAGATAGTTAGTTACTGAGCAATGACATAAATTACAATATGATTGAGTTAAAGCCCAAAGAAAAAATGAATATGCAGGAGTCCACATTGATTTAATGAATGATTGAATATGTAAATTCATGAGGAGAAGGGCAACTCTTAACTACAGAAAAATTCCAATGGATAAACGTAAAAGGAATAAGGGAAATAGAAAATCATCGTTGCGACATGACAGGAATAATTGCTGCCTTCAGCACTGATGAATGCTAAGATTAGTGGACAGGACTTTAGAGAAAAAGAGGCGATTTCTGTAGCTCAGCACAGTCGTTATTGCAGAGGCTTTAGTATGGGTCTTCACACTCACTTCTCTCCCTCTTTCTAGGAGATGGAGCTTAATCTCACTCCCCTTGAGTGTGGACTGAATTTAGTGACCCAATTTCTATGAATTGAGTAAGAAAAGGGGGAAATAATACCTTTATGTGGAGAAATGCACAGACTTCACCTTGCCCAGGTGTCGAAGGAGACATCACAGTGGTACATCAGGAGGATACCTGCACCCTGACGTGATGTCATGAAAGGGCACTCGCGTAGGTGGTGTCTCCAGAAGTCTGTAACCCACCGCGCAATCGTGAGTAAATATCAGACAGAACCCCTGGGGGTCACTCTCCAGTGTCACTGGCAATACTCTTCAAGAGTATCAAGCTCGCGAAAGGCCAGCACGCACTGAGAAACGGTCCCAGACATGAGGAGACGACCGAACAGCCACCACCGCTGGGCATCTGGATTGGGTAGATGGACACTTCCATCCCATGGACACCTCTGAGGCCACACGTCCAAGCTGGTCAGCTGAGAAATGCCACCCCCCGCCTCACCGAAGACCAGCGTGGTGCCCTCCCTGCCCCTGCCATCCTCCTTTTCAAACTCAGGCACTGACAGTAATGCTAGAAACTCTGGGCGGTCCCCAAATAGGAGCTGCCCCTTGGTCGTGCAGTTCTTGGCCTGAAGGTCAGGATCAGCCTCCTCAGAACCCCCTGCTTATTTCCCTGGGGCACAGCCCTTGCACGGGGCTTGGCTTTGAGCCCCTCCCCATGGGGTCCCTCCTGACGAGGGGAGAGCTGAGGTGGGGCCGCCGTGCTGAGCCATGAGCAAAGCCAGAGAAGCCCACCAGAATCCGAGGAGGCGGCCACAGCCAGGTGCTGCAGAGCCCATGGGATGAGGGTGACCGTCAGCCCACAGCAGCCCTAGCCCCTCCTGCAGAGAGCCCCTCCCAGGGTGGAAGCCAAGCTCCTTGGCACCTCAGGTCCAGTCAGCCATGGTGGGAAAAGGGGACTGGATCAGGCAGCTCAGGGGATTTGAGGAACCAGGAGGATGTTGCCACCGGCTCAAGGGCAGGGCCAGCCCTGCCACCAGCTGCAAGCACTGCCCGGAGCAGGGGGACACCCTGGAGGTGGGGGCCACCCAGAGGGACCCACCAGGAGCTCTGCTGGAGAAACAGACACCCACACAGGGAGGGACATCACCCTCCTGAGGCGCTGCCCCCACCCCTGTCCCTGCCCTGCCTCCTCCCCGGCTGGCCTCCCCACCCGAACCTCCCCTTGTCCCCTCCTGCCCAAATCCCTTCCTATCCACCCTGAGGCCCCCAAGGGGAGCCCAGCTCACAGCTCAGCTCCATGCATAGCACCTGAGCTCCTCAGCCCAAGGCAGGAACTCCCGGGTTAACAGTGAGGTGATGTTGCCAGGGAGGTCAACATCAGTGGGATGCCAACTCATAGGGTGTTTTTCTTTTTCATACCTCTTTCCTTCTCAAATTACAAAATTCAAAAAAAAATCAAGAGGGATGACTTTTGCAGACCTCCCAACACACTTGTTTGTCTCTTTGGCCCTGACCTCCTGGGCCCTGGGCTGAGGCTTTCAACCTCCAGTGCTCAGTGGGGACCTTCTCTCTTTGGAGTGTGACTTTTGCCTCCTGTTCGTCTCCCCAGATGTGAGCTACGGTTTCTAAGCTCAGGTGCATCTGAATCCTCGGTAGCAGTGAGAGGCACTGACTCTCAGGCTGGGAGCATCCCGGAGCCACCTCAGGGACCAGCAAGACCCAAGGGCACCCTCCAGGCTCACAGACAGGGTCAGACACAGATGTGTTTTTTTGTTGTGTTTCCTTCAAGGACTAGAGAATTGGCGCAGCTGAGCCTGCCGCCCCAGGGAGCTGTTACGTGTGTGGAAGGTGTCTGTGCCTGCAGGCTGCACGCGTTTGCTTCCTGACCTCCATGCCGCTTTTCCTCTGTCACTGGCAGCTGGACTGTGTAGTGGCTGATGTTTTCCATTCCCCAGTTACATTGTCCTGGCATGGAGGGAGGGAGGGAGACACATCCTGGAATTGTATGCTGGGCTCATTGTTGTGGGCCCCCCCCCAGATCTCTGCACAGGGGTGTGGGCAGAGCCGGCCGGGCTGTGCTGCTCTCTCCCCTTCCACAGAGCCTGACCTTCCAGGAGCCGCAGTTTTGTCCAGAGCAGTTCCAGTCCCTGAACAGGGAGCACAGGAGACATGTGGGCTGTGTGTGTCGGAGGGGGGACGGTGGGCAGGGGGTGTCTATTGAAATGTTCAGTTCCAGATGGGTACTAAGTAACCTCCTTGGCCTGAAAATGCGCATCGGGAAGAAACAGGTTTGGGGATGGGGTTGTAAGGCTGGGAGGGGTCTGTGCAATCTCCGGGAAAGCCATGAGGCTGGGCAAGATGGGCCAGGGAGAGGTGAAGGGCGAGGCACTGGGGACTCTGACCCTGTGAAGGGCATGGGAGATTGGCAGTGGGGTGTCAGGCAGGGGTGGGAGAGCCAGGAGGAGCACATTCCAAGGACAGACAGAAAGAAGTCGGCTGACGGCCACAATTGGGAGGCTGTCAGGTGACTCGCTGGACAGATGTTGTCTGTGAGTGAGGGTGGGTGTCTGACGCCATAGGTGCAAGCAAAAGGCCGAGAGGAGGGGGGTTTGGACAGGGGGCGTCTGTCCTCCAGCGCTGTGCAGAGCGGGGGCCGTGGGGAGGTAAGAGGGAGGGGCTGGGTCCTCCTGGTCAGTGGCTGTGGCCAGGTATGTAAACAGAGAGGAGGATACACTTGGGGATGCTGGGTGGCAGGGGCCACCCGAGGTTCCTCCGACCTTCCTCATGGAGGGGACCTAGGGTTATCCACAGAGGCAAGGAAGGGGCAGAGGCAGTGGAAACTGGGGGGATGGAGGAGGGTGCCCCACCTCTGCCAGTCACTGGGGATCCATTCCCAAGTCCGGGGTTCTGCCTTGATGAGCCATGCTCCAAGCCGTCCTCTCTGGGGCTTTTAGATGAAATATCTGAAGACCAGAGAAAGGGGCAGTGGGGAAGAGGCCCTTGCAGGCCACTCCTGAGACAGGAGAGGAAGAGTAAAGTAAAGCACAGAGACAAATGGGCATCCTGCCTGGAGGTGGCTTGGAAATGGCCGGAGTTGACGTCCTGGAGATGATGTCCTGGAGATGATGGCCTGGAGATGAAGTCCTGGAGATGATGTCCTGGAGATGATGTCCTGGAGATGATGGCCTGGAGATGATGTCCTGGTGATGATGTCCTGGAGATGATGGCCTGGAGATGATGTCCTGGAGATGATGTCCTGGTGATGATGTCCTGGTGATGATGTCCTGGTGATGATGGCCTGGTGATGATGGCCTGGAGATGATGGACTGAGATGAAGTCCTACAGATGATGTCCTGGAGATGAAGTCCTGGTGATGATGTCCTGGTGATGATGTCCTGGAGATGATGGCCTGGAGATGATGGCCTGCAGTAGATGGCCTGGAAGTGGCTGGTCCCCTGATGCTGCATCCTCATGGCAATCAGGGGTCTTCTGGGAAGCCCGACCAGCCACTGCTCAGCCACTTCCCCCAGCTTCAGCCTCTGTGACTCTGACAAGCCCCTGCAAGCCACAGGGATGAGCAGACCCTGCCCAGGGTCACCATCTACCTGCCCGTGTGGCCCTGAGTGCTGGCTCACCTGCTCACCAGCATCTCTGGGGGTCCCTGTTGGGAGCCCTCACTCCCCAGTGAGATTTGTCCTCTCCTTGGTGGGGGCTTCTGCAGCAGCTGGGGAGAAGGGGGAGCATGCCCTGTTAACTGAACCTGGGCTGAGTTTCCATGGGAGCTTTGTCCTAGGAATCCACGGCTGCCATAAAACACCAAACTCAGACATTTGCACGAACCAGACTCAGAGCTCCTGTGACATCAGTGGAATGAAAGCAGGAAGCCGGCCCCTGGGGAATAAGCCATGCTCTGCAGCAGAGGGAGGGCGTGTGACAGCTGACCAGAAGCCTCTTCTGCCTTCAGCAAAGGCTGCGGTGCAATCCTGCACTCTTGTTCAGGCAATTGTTTTCCTTGAAGAAACCTTTTCATGGTGAAGCAGATTTAACTGGTGTTGGCCACTGGAGTGTCAGCTTCGAGGGATAACATTGATCAGCCTAGGAGGTCTTGGTGGTAGAGGCTGGGGGGCTACCCAGACCCCTGGGGACCCAGCTGCTGGGCATGTTGGTGGTTGCCTTGTTCAACTGTACATGTTCTGGAGCCACCCTTGGTGAAGGGAATTTCAATACATGACACTAAAATATACCACTCTGGCATAAGAATTATTTTGAGCTGAAGGCGATTCAGAAGCTACAGATTCAGGAAGAGCTCTCTGCCCTCCTCTGGCTGCCTAAAAGCAGGGCACACATTTCTCTGGGTAAAGGTATTCCTGTCTCCAGGACCAGGCAGAAGAAAATGACTCTTAACTACAAAAAAGCCCTTACCAAATAACCCTTACCTCCCATACATTGTTTAATCACCTCCAAGAATCCATCACCCCTCAGAGCCCAAATTCCCCTCTCTCCTTTGTCCAGTCACTTTGTTAAAATGGTATGTAAGTCCCCAAACCCCTTTCTTGGGTTTTTACTTGTTGTCTGTGAAGCTTCTCTGCACATAACATTCTGATTTAAATTTAATTTTCTGCTGTCTTTTCTCCTGCAAGTCTGTCTTTGATCAGTTTAATTTGCAGGCCTCAGAACAGAAGCTGAGGGGAGTGATGAAGGTTTTCCTCTCCTAAATAAGCCAATAGGGAAGGATATGGTGTACAAAGGTCCAGAAGACCCCTGCTCTTATGGGGGCTACTTGGAAGGGCCATCCAGCCCCAGGGGTTGGTCGATACCGTAAAGCTCCTCGGAGAATCAACAGGCTGGCCTTGTATTTTTAAAAACACAGACGTGACATCAGGTACTAGCTCCGGGCAGAGCCCTTCCTCATAGCATAGAGGGGGGCATCTCTGCCGTTATCGGATTCCAACCCCTCATGTGATGGGTGGGAAGCGGCAGACAAAGAGCTCCAGGATGGAGCCTCCCCAGGCCAGAGAAAAAACTCAACCACCCAAAACTACAGAAACCCACCCAGGCTCTGGAGGGGCCTACAGCTGAAAATCTCATCTTGGGACTTATTTTTTTTGGGAGGGGAAGAGTGGGGAGGATGATTTTCCCCTTAATTAATCACAGATACTGGGTTTATTTTGTAGAGTTTCTCTGACATTTGTTGAAGCCAATATTTATTTGTTAAAGGAAAACCAACAGTAAAACATTTGCTTTGTTAGAAAATAAAAGCCACATTCCAGGGAAGTATACAAAGGGCTATGCACAGGGAGATGCCTTGCAGGGCAGCACAGCAGGATGGGAGAAAATTCCAGGCAGCCTCAGGCTCTTTGTGAGTCTTCCTTTAGAGACCTGAAAGAAAGAAGCAATCTTCATTAACAAACAAACAAATCAAACAGGAGGCTCAACTCTTACTGAAACTTTAAACAGAGCCACATGGAGCCTCCCAGGCTAGTCATACATCTCGAGTCCCCTCAGCCAGCCCTGGGGCAATGGGGGCTTCAAGCACAGAATTCTCTGCCATTTCCACCCAATACACAGGGAGGTTGGCGCTGCCAGGCCAGCCCCTCCTGGGCCCTCTCTGTATGACAAGGTGGTTGTGGTCTGAGACCCAGAAGTCCCGCAAAGCCAGCTCTGGGAGGGCCTGACCCCAAACCCCTCCCCGGTCCTCCTAGTCCTCCCCCTGCCCACGCCAGGACGTCACGTTCCTCTGGGGCTGGCCAGGAAGGAGGGCCTTGGAGAAGCAGCTAGGTGAGGCCCTGGGTGAGCTCTCAGGTGACAAGAATGCACATTGCACTGCTGTGACCACACCACCATCCTCCTGGGTTACTTACGGGTCAGGGCAAATACTGGGATTCCCCTGATGAGTCCTTTAGCCCAGGGATCACCAGGAACAGATTCCCTAAACTGGAGGCCTGAGTCCTTCTCATCACTGTCCACAGCAGCCCTGAGCCAGCCACAGGAAGCTACCCTGCTCTCCTGCCCGCTCTCCGAGGAACCTCCTCCCCAGCCCCTGGTATTAGGCTTCGTTTGCACCTTCCTGTCTGCTGCTCCTGGTCACGGCACTTGCCCTCCCGCCTGGGTGCTGTCCCTGCCCCTTCTCTGAGCTCCTCTGTCCAGGGGCTGACTTGACTTCCCTGATTGCATCTTCCTGAGTCCCTCAGACCCAAAAGACCTGAACCAACCCCTCACCTCTGCCTTGAACCTGGCACCTGCTGGGCCCATCTCCAGGAGCCACATTCACGGGGTCTTCACTTCCCTGGACACGTCCCCCCTACCTTCAGGCTGACACATCCCTAAGGGAGGTGAAGAAACTGAGGCACAAGGAGGTCAAATGCCTCAGCCAACAGCATCCCACCTGTGGGCAGGTAGCCGGGGTTTGAGCCCAGGTGAGCCCGGGTGAGTTGGCTCCAGAGCCTGGTTCTCAAGGAGCCTCGAGTGCCCCGATTTCAGCGTGGGCAGCGAGTGCTTCCTTTTCCGTTTCCTCTGTCTTGATTCAGGCTTCTGGCCGGTTAATGTCAGCGCCATAGCGCCCGGCCGGGACGAAAGCTCCTGCCTCGGAATAGCTCCAGCCTCCCCCTGCCCCAGCCTCTCCCTGTTTATCTGTATCTTCAGTCGTCCACCCCCACCTCACACCCAGCGTCCGCCCGTGCACACACGCTCACTTCCAATGGTGGCAGCGTCCAGGCAGGGAAACAAGGACACTTGCCCGGATTCCCTTCTCTAAACACCACGGCCCCCGCAACCCGAAGAATTTATTTGACAGAAATGAGAAAAAAAGGATAAAAGTGGCCAAGACAAGCTGATCCCTTCCATCTGTTTTCAGGAACACGATCTTGCGGCCCTGAGCTCCTCCAAGCCCTGTGCTCCCGCCTCCCTCCCGCTCTACTCTCCCCGCCACATCCCTCCAGCCCCTGTTCCTCCTGGGCATCCACCTCTGCCATCGCAGTGGGGTCCCCAGCACCCCTAGGCAGGGCCTGTGTGCGGTGCTTTATTGGGAGTGGGTTGGGGAAGAGGAGGGCGTGGGCTGGAATACTCAGAGACACACCGCAGAAAGGGAAGGGCCGGGTTCCTCGGTCCGCCTCGGCTCACGCAGGATGCTCAGACACTTGAAGACCTGGCCTGAAGCCGCCGCAGGGGAGGAGGGAGAGGGCGCTTCCTGCCACTGCCGGTCTCGCAGGCCCGGCGTCCAGCTCTAGTTCGCCCTCGCGAGGGTTGCCTGGCACATGTCTGGCTACCTGAGCTGGCCAGTGCTGAGGCAGAGCCCACCCGCTGCTGTTCCTGAAGTGGCTCTGGAAAGCCCAGCTCCTGTGGGTGCAGGATTGCTAGCAGCCAGGCGTGGGGGCCATGGCCAAGGCGGCCGCAGGGGCAGGTGCTGGGCTGTCCAGGAGCAGTGACCAGGTGCCCAAGGGACCAGCAGCAGAGGCCCAGGAGCCACTTAGCTAGAGACACACCTGGTGCCCACCCCAGCATGCAGATGGGAAGTGCTAAGGCAGAAAGAAACACCTGGGGCCAGAAAGCTTCACCCCAAAATCAGAGACCCCAAAGTCCACCTGGAGAGGAACTGGTCTGAGTTGGGGCCGAATGGTGGAGCGTTGGTCCCTTAGGGGTCAGGGGGAGCGAGGCCGAAGCTGTCTCCGTGCGGCCGCCCCCTCACACCGCTGTGGCCCTGGAGTTTGGTCCAGATTCTGAGCGTCCAGTGACTTTCAGATACATCCTTCCCAGTCTTAGGGAACCCACCCCACGAAGCACCCTCCTCAGAATTTTGGGTGTCTTCCCATCACATCGGGGTCTCAGAGCAGGGCGACGACCCAGGGCTGCTCTCCAGGGCCCCTGGCCCACTGCCCCCCACGCTGTCACCAAGGCAGGATGTGGATGTTCCGAGTCATGGCTGCGTGAGCTGTTTGACCACAGCAGCCCACACACGGGCTGAGGAAGGCAGAGCGAGGGGCCGATCGCTGCCCAGCAGTGGATGCTAGCTAGAGCACCGCAGCAAGGAGCCCGGAGCCTTTGGTGGGCGCCTGCCTGTGGCCTCGAGTTCCCGGGATCTGTATGGACAGCTGCCCTCCTAGCAGCCTCTTTCTTGGTTTTCTTGGGGTGAAGAGGCAAAGGGAAAGGGGGCAGCATCTCCCCCACCAAAAGTCACACCTGCAGAACTCCGTGAAGGCAGCACTGGCTTGGGAGGGAGAAGGACACAGGCCTCTCCGGAGCCTCTGCCCTCGCAGACGAGGATGGGCAAGAGACCCGCACCCATCAGGAAGCAGCCTATGGGTTCAGCTCAGGCGTAAGCAGCGTGGTCAGCCGGAAAATGGCCCCCAAAGATGCCAGGTCTCAATTCCCACGGCACTCAAATGTGACCTTATGTGGCAAACACGTCTTTGGGATGGGATTGAATTAGGATCTGGGGATGGGATTGAGTTAGGATCAGGGGATGGGATTGAGTTAGGATCTGTGGATGGGCAATCATCTGGGGTTATCCAGGTGGGCCCAGGTGGCATCGCAAGGTTCACACAAGAAGGAGACTTGCAGGAGGAAGTCACGGAGGCAGAGAGCACAGTGAAGAGGCTGTCCACGAAGGTCAGTGTGACGCGGCCACAAGCCAAGGAGTGCACAGCTGCCGGCAGCCAGGAGAAGCCAGCAGGACCCTTTCTGGAGCCTGAGAGGGGCTCCCTGGCCCGCTGATGCTGGTTTCAGACTCCTGCCCTGCAGACTGTGAGCATGGGTTTCCATTGTTTAAAACCACCAAGGCTGTGGCCATTCATCACAGCAACACCAGGAAGTCCGCAGAATGGGAAAGGAGATGGGGAGAGGAAGGACGGCTGGGCTCGGGGGGCTGGGCTTAGCTCTCAGGCTGTGCTGTGGGGGGCTACCACGGGTGGTGGGGAGGAGCCTCGGAAAGGGAGCCTGGGGAGGGGCTGCCCACGGAGGAGCACTGAGTAGAGGAGCTGTCAGTCAATTCTGCCTGCTGCCAATCACACTCTCCCTCCAGGAGGGTAACCGACCACAAGCCACGTCCCCTCCTCTCTGCTGCAGGAGTCCTGTCCCTGCTGAAGCTGGTCCTGGCTTTATCTACCCTCTGCAGGGGCATGGGGCTTTGGCCCTCCACTGGGCACTGCACAGCGTGGGAGCCCACGACTCCAGCCCCTGCAGTGGGGTGGGCGGAAGCGTTGGGCTGGCCGCTCCGTGGAAAAGGACACACAGTCCCTGCAGAGCCCAGAGGCTGGGTGTCCGCCCTCCCAGGACTGGGCCTAAGGAATCAAATGGCTGTGAAAACAGGGCGCTGTGAGCCCCAGAATTGGGCCGTGTCACCTGAGGATGATGGCGGCAGCAGCAAACACAGACGAAGACATAGACCCTTCATCCACTGGTGCCGCGCTTCCTCCTGTGCCCACAGCCAGGCAGGGGCCCTCCCTGAGGGAATCCGCCCATTCCAAGGGCCTCTGGCGTGAGTCGCTGGGACCTGCCTGACCTGCCCTGCAGAGCAGCAAACACTCCCTGGGGCCCCACACCCTCAGCCTGGCTGCACAGCAGCACCCCAGGGGCCAGCCCCACCGGCCAGAGTCGGGACCCACCCCACCACCTAGGGCCGGGACCTGCCTCCCCTGCAGGTGGGGCCCAGCGTCCAGGGGTTTTCTGCTCCCAGGTGATTTTCCTCCCACCCTGCAGCCAGGGCTCAGCACCTCGGCCCCACTAGCTCTTTGCTTTAAGGAGAGAGGGAATCCCCGGGCTGTCAGTCAATCCAGGACCCCCTGCACAGGATGGGACGCAGGGGGGCAGTGGCGGGGGTAGCATGGCCTTGTAGGGGTCTCAGCCTTCCTGTGCCCTGAGGCCTCGCTCATGATCACCGCATCCTCGCAGAGTCAGGGAAGCCTGTAGCCTGTACATGACAACAAAGCAGCTATTTTCATGCCTAAGAGGCTTTTTTTTTGGACTGAGTCTCGCTCTGTCACCCAGGCTGGAGTGTGGTGGTATGATCTTGGCTCATGGCAACCTCCGCCTCCTGGGTTCAAGTGATTCTCCTGCCTCAGTCTCCCAAGTAGCTGTGACTACAGGCACGCGTCACCACACCCAGCTAATTTTTTTGTATTCTTAGTAGAGACAGGGTTTCGACGTGTTGGTCAGGTTTGCCTGACCTGACCTCAAGTGATCCGCCCTCCTTAGCCTCCCAAAGTGCTGGAATTACAGACGTGAGCCACCATACCCAGACAGCAAAAATTTTTAGGTGAAATCGAATAAAGTAAAATAAAATACAGTGGTCAGAAATCTCTGTCTCCTGAAGTACAAGCATCTGATTTTCTCTAACTCAGTTAAAAGTGGTGCTAAAGGAAACGCAGTTACAACGTGAATACCAGAGGCCCAGGATTGCTGCATGGTGAGGAGAGCGGGTCCAGAGGCCCTCCCTGGCTTTAGGGGTGCGTGGGCTGGACACACTGCCACTGCTGATGAATGGCAGGCTCAGGTGTGTGCAGCCCTGACCTGGGGTCTGGGGGAGGCGAGGCACCGACCCGCTGCCCAGAGCCGGCTGGTGACGGTTTCTGTTTATCCGCCTACAGCTCCCGGTTGTACAAATTCTCTGGTTTCATTTTTCCATAACAAAACGAGCTTTCTCAGTAATGACAAAAGAAAACTTATGTTCTGAGGCACGGAAGCCTCCATGAAGGAGGGGAAAATGCCCCTTATTTTCCAGGGCGCCCTTCAGCAGCCCCGAGGAGCCCTGCCTCCCTGGAGCCGGGTGCTGGGTTGGGCTGCGTGGCCCGGGCAGGCCCGCTTCCGTCCACCGTCCGACTACAGCAGCTCCGGCTCCTGCGGGAAACACATTTGGCCCCATCTGCACTCTCTCTCACCAAAGCTTTTCACCAAAACCTCTACCCTTCATTCCGCACCCTCTTCCCTCCACTGCCAGAGCCAAGGAGCAGCCACAAGTCAGTCTGGGGTCAGGTGACCTGTGCTCTACTCCTTTGGGGGTTTTGGTGACTACAGCCAAGTCATGGTGGCAGGACCTCGGCTCCCCTGTGTGCACTGGGGTTGGCGTCATAGACCATCTCCACCACCTGCCAGCCCCAGAGGGTTTGTAACCAGGTCTGAGGACACTCATGGTTTGACAAAGAAGAAGGAAACAGGCCGAGGGAGGGAGGTGGAGGTGAGGGTGGTGGTGAGATGCGTTAGGGAGTTGCAGAAGGAGCTGGAGATGGAGGCAGTGAGAGGAAGTGGAGCGGGGCAGGAGCCGGGCACATCCACCCAGCCCACTGCCCCGAGGGAGTGGGGGAGCCCGGGTGGGAAGGAAGCGGGGAAGGAACAGGTGAGACCCTGGCTTCATGCTGCCTGCAGGCAGGGCCCTCCCTGTTGGTGAGGGGTGCTTTTAGGCAGGTGTCTCTGGTCGGGGTAGGCCAGTCTAGATCAGAAGAGCAGGCGTGAACCCTCGCCAGCCGCAGCAGTGCCTTGAGGCCCACTGAGGTTCCTGGGCTGGCGGATGTGGCTCTCGAGAGGCCTGTGGACAGATTCCACCACATGTGGCCGCCTCTCCGTGAGCCACACAGGCTGTGTGCTAGGCCTGCGTGCCTGGCTCGCAGGAGGGCTGAGTGGCACAGGCTCAGAGATGGGGAACACGCCACCCAGCCACGCTGACGCAGAGGCAAACAGATGTCACTTTCTGCCTGACATTTCCTCCAGATGTCCCCGTCTTTCCCCAGATTTTATCAATGCCTGCACCCTCCCTGTGGAGGGTTCTGCCTACCCACCCCCAGGTGGGAGAGGTCAGCCCCAGGGCAGGAGCCGTTTAAACCGTGGGGAGTGTGCTCCGGGGGCCCAGTTCTGTAGAGCCACAGGCCGAGGCCCCTGAGCTATGTGAGGAATCCAGGGTGCAGCTGACTGCGCGTCGCCCGGTTGCCGTGGGAACGGCCTTGTGGGGTCAGGTGCATCCTTTCCGTGTGAGCACCGGGCAGCCCAGGCAGTGGGGGAGGTGTGCAGCTTGCAGGCAGGAGTGTCTGGGCAATCACCTGGCCTGGACCTTGCCTGCTGGCTCCCGGCCCATGGCTGTGTCCGCCACCCGGGGCTGGGGCCATCCATACGCGCCTCAGCTGCTCTTGGGAGGAACTGGAACCTCGAGGAGAACTGGAACCTTGCGGAGCCTCAAGTTCCTTTTGCTTCTAAGTTGCAGCTCCACTAAGGGCTCTGCAGGTGAAAGGTGCTGAGGCAGACACCAAAGTCGGGAGCGAAGCCTAAACACCGACGTCGCTTGTGAGAAAGTTGGGAGCACCCCCAGATCCACGCTCTACCGGACACGCTCTCGCCTCTCAGGTCTGACTCTGCACTAACGCAGCCCATGAGGGTCACCGTGACCTTGAAACAGTCCCGACTACTTTAAAATTCGCTGTCCCTAGAGCATGGCCGATGATTCATCTGTGACAAATCTTGCCTGTATGTCTCTTTTAAACACAAACATTTCGGTATCTGGCAGCCTCATGGGGGCAGTTTGGTTGTGCTGGAACCCAGCCTCAATGACTCCGGCTTCCTGCGCATGGAAACTGACTTTGGAACTCGCATGCAAAGGCTGACCTGGAAGAAGCTGCAGCCTGCAGAGACGGCCCTGGGCTCGCTGCTCGCTACCTCCCTGCCAGGGGCCGTGCCAGGAACCTCCACACGGCAGGTCCCCAGCGGATCCCTGCAGAGCCTGGCCTGAGGCACCCGTTTGATGAGGGCAGTTTCTCCCAGTGCAGTCCCCAGACAGCAGATGCCACATCAGGGGCACATGTCAGAGATGCACTGCTAGGCCCGGATCTGCCAGACCCGCCAGACCCGGCGGTGGGGGTGCAGGGGCCCTGGGACCCTGGTGTCATATGAGTTCAGGAAAAACAGCGAGTCGCCTTCCTGAATGAGGTTCCACATCACTTCTAGCTCTCTAAGTTTTTCTTCAAGTAAAAAACAGTCAAGCCTCATTATTCATGGGCAAATTCACCTACTCACTAGTATTTATTTGTAACCCAACATCAATACTCAGGGCGCTTCCACAGGCATTGGTGGACGTCACACAGTGAGACATGAGTTGCCTGACCGTGTTTGGGAGGGGGCAGAACAAGCAATGCTCTGCCATCTTGTGAGTGAGTGTGTGTGTGAATCTGTGAGTGTGTGCATTTGTGTGTGAATTTGTGTGTGAATGTGTGTGTAAATTTGTGTGAATGTGAGTGTGAATGTGTGTAAATGAGTGTGAATGCATGAATGTGTGTGAATGTGAGTGAATGTGTGCGAGGGTGTGAATGTGTGTGAATATGTGTGTGAATGTGTGTGAATGTGCATAAATGTGTGTGCGAATATGTGTGTATGTGTGTGTGAATGTGAGTGTGACTGTTTATGAATGTGTGAATGTGAGTGTATGTGAATATGTGTGAATATGTGTGAATGTGTGTGTGTGTGACAGTATATAAGTGTGTGAATATGAGTGTATGTGAATGTGTGTGTGATGTGTGTAAACGTGTGTGAATGTGAGCGAGTGTGTGAATGTATAAGTGTGAATGTGTGAGTGTGAATTGTGTGTGTGAATGTGTGAGTGTGTGGATGTGTGTGTGTGCATGAGTGTGTTCATAAGCGTGTTCTCACCATAACAGAAACAACCCTGGCCGGCATACAGTGGCAGCCTCATGGGACTCCAACCCTTGAGGCGCCTCCAAGCATACACAGGCTCCCTGTCTGTGCTGGAAGGTTCTATAATAAAAATCAAGCCTGCTCACCAGAGTCAAACTCAGCATGAAAGGAAATGAAAGAAGTGAACTTTAATAGCTCTCATGTGCCCAGAGAACGAGGTAACACATCAATCCATTGCTCTTGAGAATCAGGATGTTTGAAAAGTTCAGGGCTGTGAGCCCTCGTGAACCCAACTGATGGGCAAGTAGCCAGGCCCAGCCTGGAGAGGGGGACGGGGCTGCCTGTGGGCCCTGCCGGGGGCTGGCAGCCGCCCCTGCCCCTCCTGCTCTTTCCAGGTCCTCTGGACACTGTCCCGGGCCCTGAGAGAAGAGAGAAGTCCTCTCAGCCTCCACTGGAGGGACTGCTGGGCCAGCCTGGTCTACACCGTCACATTCCCTACCACAGGAGCGACTCCACTGGCCCAAAGGGGGACATTTCCCCTAAAAGGAGCATCCCACACTGACCCTTGTCTTGGGAATTCCAAGCCGGAGGTCAGGTCAGAGGCAGGAATCCAGGCTCAGGGACATCCGCCCCATCCCCAGAGGTGTCCGTTACCCGATCCCTGCATTCTCTGACTCTGAGGAATTCTGAAGCTATTTTGGACACTGCAGCCCTTCCCAGGGCAGCCCAGCCAGGACAGGCAGGCTTGCTCTGGGTGGGAGGAAGCCGTGGTCCATGCTGGAGCCTGGAAACCAGCCCTTGTAAGCCACCCTGCTGGCCTTGCAGGTTACAGGGAGCAAAGGCCACGTTTAAGCCTAGGAGCCCCTCAGGAAGGAAGCCCCTCAGACTAGGGAGTGTGGGGAGCGGGCAGCCAGTCCTCCCTACCCTCAGGCCCATGAGCTGGACTCCCCGAAGTTCCTGGGTTCATCCACAGGGAGGCCCCAGCAGGAAGGCAGGGACAGGGCACAGGGTGAGGTCTGGGGAACAGACTCCCCTGGGTCTCTCCCTGCCAACTGCTATAGCCAGTGAGTCCTCCACTGAAGCCCACCACTCCTGCAGGCTCACTCCACTGGAGCTCGCTCTTTGACTCTAGTAACAAGTTCCCAGCCCCAGGCACTGCACGTCCTGTGTTGGGTTCCACACACCCTGCCTTTGCCTTTGTAAATCATCACCTTTTCAAATTCTTCATAAAGTATCAATTTGGACTATGCCCTCTGCTTCTTTGTGTGTTGTATTTTAGAAATCTTTTCCAATCACATCCTCTAAAAGAGGATTTTCTAATTAGAATTTACAGTTTTGTTTTTGACATTTAAATCCTTAATCCATTGGGAGTTCCTTTCATCTTTTTCTGTATGAATAACTATGTTTTTCTAGCTCTATTGATTGAGGCATTTCTCCTGTTTCCACTAACCTGCAAAGCCATTGGTTCCACTCACACATAAGTTTGTTCCGGGGTTCTCTATCCAATTTTCTTGCCCATCTGTCTATCCATGCAAAAGTCTCACATCAGTCACTTCCACTGCTATAATTTCATAACAATCCCCTCCCACTTCAGAAGTGTCCTGGCTATTCCTGGTATTTTAGTTTTCTGTGTACATTTTAGTATAATCCCATCAAGTCTCATGGAACACCTTTTTGGAATTTTGGTTGAAAATGCATTGCATCTATGCATATGCACAGATTTGGGGAGAATTGTAAACTGTATAACATGTGTCCCTATCCATGAATATGGTATGCCTCTCCATTTATGTCTTTTAAAAAATGTATCTTAATGGAATTTTATAATGTTCACTGTAGAGGTCCTACACATCTTTTTGCTAGATTTATTCTTAAATGCTTGACATTCTGTGATACTACTACAAATTTGTTTTCTCTACTTTTTTTTTTGAGGGAAGGTGCTGTACAGAAATCCAGCTGCCTTTTGTATATTAATCGTCTAGTTAGTGACTTCATTAAACTTGCCTATTATTTATAACAATATGTCTGCAAATTTTTTTGTGTATTAATGTAAACAATCATTGCACCTGAAAATACCAACAGTTTTATTTCCTCTTTTTCAATTCTTAATGGTATCACACCAATTATTAGACAGGTTTGTATGTTCTGGGCTAGCTGTTATAAGGTGGTGGGTTCAAATTTATTAAAGAAGAAGTTTTCTAGCAACTAAATCAGCAGAAAAGAGAGGAAACTGCCCCCATCAACTGTGTTTTCCTCATGAAGGAAGCACAGTGAAGTTGAGAGCATCACATTTTTTGGGTAGCAGGAAGAAGACAGGTGCACAGATGGGACAGGTCCAGATGATACTGAAATGCTTTCCCACTTTGATATTTTGAGATCCCAGTTTACTTCCTGCCCTTGAGGGTCTTGGCAATGGTTCTCAATATCCAGAAACTGGAGGTGTGGGGGGCAGCCCACCTTACCATGTGGCTTGCAGCTGGTGGCCACCCAAAGGGCAGGGTGGGATGGAGGATCTCAAGCATCTTTTGGCTCCACTGTCTTGACTCTCGTGGCCCAGCCCCAGGCAGACTCACTGAGGCCATGTGGTGTTTGTTCCTCCCCCCTGCCCTGCACCGTCGGCATGAAGGCTGGGCTCCCACAGGGTCCCAAGTGTGGCCCACATTTGCCTTGAGGAGGAGATTTCTTGAGCCCCAGGAGAGGACTCCAGGTCTCCTGGCAGGTGTGAGGAGGGACTGTGTTGGGGAGAGGCTTGGCCTGTGAGAGGCACAGCTGACTCACCTTGTTTCCAGGGACAGTTCATGCACATTTTCTTGTATAACTTGTACAGTGCCCTTTGCTCTTAAAAGTGTCCCAGTTTAGACAACAAATTACATGGTCATCCCACCTGCCTAGCACTTGATCATAACACTTGTCCTTCTCGTTGGAATTGTACATGCGTCTCTCTGGTTAGACTCCAAGTTCCTGGAGAAGGGGGCTTGTTTTCTCTTTCTAATGTGCTAGTATAAATACAGTAGAAATCAATACACATTTGTTAAAGAATGGCGAAATTCTGAAAACAATCCTTTAAATTATATCTCCAGTTGCTTGAACTCGGGAGATGGAGGTTGCAGTGAGCCAAGATTGTACCACTGCACTCCAGCCTGGGCGACAAAGCAAGACTCTGTCTAAAAACAAATTAATTAATAAATTAAATAAATTGTATCTCTGTTCCTCGTTGTGAGAGAAGAGAAGGAAAGCATTAAGGGAAGAGAACACCACGGAGAAGGGAACGGACTCAGCGGCAACGAGAGGGAGGGAGAGGGGCTCCAGGGGCAGGTGTTTGGTTTTCTTTGCCTCCTGACGATTTTCGACAGGAACACTTTGCTACCACATTAGCCCTAGCCTGTCTTCACTTTGTAGTCATTTTTATATAATAACATCTTCCAAATAACCTCATAGATTTATTTCGGTAATCGTTGGCATTTCATGATATTCCATTTACTGATGTACCTTAATTCACCCAAGAGTTTCTCGTGTTCTGTATAGAAATAATATCACTCTGGCCTGGGCATGGTGGCTCACACCTGTAATCCCAGCACTTTGGAGGCCGAGGTGGGCAGATCACCCAAGGTCAGGAGTTCAAGACCAACCTGGCCAACATGGCGAAACCCTGTCTCTACTAAAAATTCAAAAATTGGCTGGCATGGTGGTGGGCATCTGTAATCCCAGCTATCGGGAGGCTGAGGCAGGAGAATTGCTTGAACCTGGGAGATAGAGGCTGCAGTGAGCGGAGATCGTGCCATTGCACTCCAGCGTGGGTGACAGAGCAAGACTCCATCTCCAAAACAAACAAAGAAAAAACTCAGAGACAGACAAAAAGCAACATCACTCTGAACCTGTCCTTGTGTTATGTCTCAGGAGGCTTCTGAACCAGTTCTTCATGATTCGGCTCCAGAAATGAGATTATAGGGTCAGAGAAGGTGAACATTTTTATGATTACCAATAGATATTGCCCATTTGTCCTCCCTCTAATCCTCAAAACAGAGCAACATTACACAGCACCCAGGATAGACTCTTGTGTCTCTGGATGTGGGGAGAAAGGCTGTGTGCTTTGAAAAGGGTGTTTGAGTCTGTCGCTAATATGAGAAAATCAGGAAACACACACAGGCATGCGTGTACCTGCACACACACTGCAGGTGCACACAGGCACACACATGTACACACACTCAGGCCCATGGAGGCACACACTTGTGTACCCACGTGCAATGCACACAGCGCTCTCGCACAGGCCATTTGGCCGCAGGGTGTGACCCACACTGTGCAGAACCAGGCATCGTGTGTCATGCCCCACAAGGCCTTCCAGAGGGAATGCTGGGTGGGACCCTGGAGGCCGCAGATGCCCACTGAGCAGAGCAGTGGTTCATTTGCAGATGAAGACACATTCATTGCCCTGAAGTGGGTGGTGAGGCCACTCTGCCCACCGTAGGAGGCTCAGGGGCTGCCGTTCATCCGGGAGCTCCAGGACATGCTCTCCTTCCACTGCCGGCTGAGCCCACCCGAGCCCACTTCCACTTCCAGTGCCCCCTGGGGCAGAGGGCGTCCTCCCCATGCCATCCCTGCCTGGCCATGCTGGGGAGATGCCTACCTTCTCCTTCTCCAGCGGCTTCGCTGCGAGGGACAGGCCTGACACCAGGATTCCCTAAGAACTGCCTGCGTCTCTTCACGCCCAGCACTCGCCTCACCAAAACCACGACAGGTAACGAACGTGGCCGCTGGTTCCTGCTCGGATCTTGCCAGTGGGGCCTCAGTGCTTCTGCTTACCGGCACGAGGGGTTGGCCTGCATCCCACACTGCAAGGCGGGAGGGCACAGAGGCAATCTGCCTGCAGCCAGCCCCCACCCAGGCCTTCCAAACACTGAACCCTAACCCGCCGGGTGGGCTGGCCGGGTCCCTCTCCAATTGCTCCACAGCCCAAAGCATGTGACTTGGGGCTGGCTGGCGGCCCTTTGGGTGGCTCCCTTTTCACCCCACCCTGAGTAAGTCAAGGCCAGCTGCAGGCTCTGCCAGGGATCTCTGCACCGACTTGCAGCAGCACACAGAGGGCCCCGCGGCTCCAAGGCAGGCAGGGAGAGCCAGCCGCAGGCCCAGAAGACTCTTCCAGAACCTCTGTCCTGCGGCAGCGGGAGTCGGCTGTGAGGATGTCCCAAGGCCCGGTGTCTGCAGGCCTGGGCAAAGGGCACGCTGGTCTCTGCCTCCCCTGGCGGGGCCGGGCAGTGCACTGGCTTTTTCCCTTTTCCTTCCTCTACAGAAAGCCCTAGAGGGAGGCCGAAGTGGAGAGGGGAGAAAGGTCGGACAGGAAACAGGAAAAGGGGAAGCAGATGTGGGGGCAGAACAAGAGCTTGGAAAGAGGGAGACACCAGAGGGGGAGGCGGGGACGGAGAGGAGAGGGACTGGGCAGTGGTGGGTGGGGCTGCAGCAGGAGGCAGCCGCCGTCACTGCCTTCCCAGGCTCGCCCCGCCAGCCCCTTCCCCCATCTTGGACGTGACAGTCCTTGCTCTTCCCACCCTGGCCTCTCCCAGCACCCCCAGGTCTCCTCCCACAAGTTGAGGGGCCAGAAATGCCACGTGTCCCCCTCACAGCACCTGAGGGCAGAGCAAGGGAGCTGGGTCTGGACAGGGCCCTCCCCTGAGAATGTCCCCAGACAGCTCAACTTCATCGTAAAACTGCATTCACACTTGTGGTTCTGGTCTTAAGGATTTTTATTTACTTTGCTTATTGTAAGATACACCACACGCCCGCAAGTGTGTTTGTAATGTGTTTGCGTGGTTTAAAGAATAATAACATAAAAACCATTCCAAACACACCACTGTCCAGAAGCTGAGTCTGAGGCCAGGCTCCGAGGCAAGGAGGGGGCCCCTGGAGGCTCGGGCAGGGCGGAGGAGAAGGGGACCCAGAGGACGCAGCTGCGGAGGACCCTGCGTGGAATCCCAGATGTAGGCATCTGTGTCTCAGTACTAGCTCCCCTAGAGTGTTGAGCTGGGGGCTCTGGCTGGCTGCATGTGCCTTAGAGAGAAAGCAGGAGACTCTGGCTGAGCCCTGAACCAACTAGGCCCCAGGATCTGGAGGGGCCACAAACGTGCTGCACCACGTGCCTTGAGAAGCGGGGCATTCCCTTCCCCGAGAGCCGCTCTCCACGCTTTCCACGAGAGCTGGGCCCCACGTGTGTGGATACTCATGTGTTCTTCAGTGCTGGTTTTCTGAGCTTCATGAAGAAGAATCATGCTACGTGTTCTACCACTATGTTCTCCCCCTAACGTGTTTCTGACAGCCATTCATGTCCCTGCAAGTTTCCCATATCACTCAGGATGCAGTCAGGAAAATGGAATCCGCAGCGTGTAGTTCAGGGGAGTGGAGCACGCGGGGGCTGGACTCAAAGGTGTGGGAAGGCTGAATGCCAGGCAGGGGTTGTTGGGACAGCAGCACAACTGCGGGAAACCACCCTGTCTCCTGAGCTGGAGGGAGCCAGAGAGGAAGTGGTGTCACCAGAGCCAGGAGCCGGGCACCGACAGAAACCCCGGCCGACACCCAGGCAGGTGATGGGACAACAGAGAAGACGTCACCACACTTTGGCACCCGAAGCAGACGCCGCGGGAGAAGCACCCTGGCTCTATCTCCCTCCCGCCTTCCAGCCTCTCGCTGAGCCCTGCACGGGCTGAAGCTCCTGGACAACACTTGGCAAGCAAGCCTGGGGCTGACGTTCGCAGGAGCAGAGCGGAGCGGAGCAGGGAAGGGACGGATCTGCAGGCGCGTCTAATGCCACTTCTGCCTCTGCGCAGCACCCCGCTCCTGAGGACGCTCGGTTGTTCCCAGCTTTTCTCCTGTAAACCTTGTTGTCCATGTCACCAGGGATGCGTGTGTGAGCGTTTCCCTGAGCGTTGTCCAATCTTCTGAACACGCACTGTTCACTGCGACCCAGTGCACAGAGACACACACACCATGGCAACCAGTGAATCAGTACTTACCCTTAGAGTGTGCAATGCTTCCTGTATTTTCTACTCTAAATTTTAAAATGGATACATTGACTACATTTAAAAAAGAACTATTTGTCAAAGGACACAAAGTTAAAGGTGAAGAGGCCAGGCACGGTGGCTCACACCTGTAATCCCAGCACTATGGGAGGCCGAGGTGGGTGGATCATGAGGTCAGGAGTTCGAGACCAGCCTGACCAACATAGTGAAACCCCATTTCTACTAAAAATACAAAAAATTAGCCAGGCATGGTGGCAGGTGCCTGTAATTCCAGCTACTCGGGAGGCTGACGCAGGAGAATCGCTTGAACCCAGGAGGCGGAGGTTGCAGTGAGCCGAGATCACGCCACTGCACTCCAGCCTGGGCAACAAGAGTGAAACTTCGGATCAAAATAAAAAAAGGTGAAAAGACAAGCCACAAACTGGGACGACATTTGCCACAAGGCATTCGTATCCTGCATATGTAAAGACCATCAACAAGTTAAAAAGATTTTAAAAACCAAATGACACAGTAGAAAGATAGGCTTAAGATATTAATACAAATGTCACAGAAAAGATACAGAAATGGCTCATATGGTAAAGAAAAGTTCCTCCCCCTCACTGGGAAATGACAAGATGCAAGTTGAAATGTATTGGGAAATTCCACTGTGCACTCATCATGGGCTGGTGAGGATAAGAAGCTCCCGGGACCCTCTGTACTGCTGACAGGTGGGGGAGGTCTTGCTGCTCTGGAAAACCATCTGATGGCTCCCGGTAGAATTTAAAGATATGCGTAACCAGGGACACTGCAGTGCCACCTTAGATATGCACCAAACCAGAGAGCCTTTGGTGAGCCATGAAATCGACTGAGTGGGACACAGGAGCGCTGATAATATATTTTCTAATAATGGTTACCATCAAACCTCATTGAGGATTTCAGGTTGCATTTCCTCCTTTGCTAGTAAGAGAGAGGAATTTCTCTTTCTTGGGTGCCATTCCTGTATCTTTCCTGTGACATTTGTATCTCAAGCCCGTCTATTGTATCATTTTTTTTTCTCTTTTTAGTTTGTAGACGTTCTTTGTCTGTTCAGGATACTAACGCCTGGTGAGACATATCTTCTCTCAGTTGGTGGTCTTTTCACTTTTCTCTTTGTGTTCTTTTACAGTTTTTTATTTAATGTAGTAAAATGTATGAATCTTTTAATTGATGGCTGATTACTTTGTGTTTTGTTTAAGAAATTCTTTACTTTGTGATTATTAAAATATTTTCTGCATATTCGGTTTAAAATAGTTTTCTTTTACATTTATGTTTTTAATCTATTTGATTTAAAAACCAACAACTCCCACCATCACCAGCTATTCCTCACCATCACCAGCTACTCCCCACACCACGAGCTACTCCCCCATCACCAGCTATTCATCACCTTACCAGCTTCACCCCACCATCATCAGCTTCTCCCCACCACCACCAGCTACTCCCCACCATCACCAGCTACTCCTCACCATCACCAGCTACTCCTCACCATCACAGCTACTTCCCACCATCGCCAGCTACTCTTACCATCACCAGCTACTCCTCACCATCACAGCTACTCCTCACCATCACCAGCTACTTCCCACCATCACCAGCTACTCCTCACCATCACCAGCTTCTCCCTACCATCCCCAGCTTCTCCACACCATCCCCAGATTCTCCCCACCATCACCAGCTACTCCCCGCCATTACCAGCTTCTCCCCGCCATCACCAGTTTCTCCCTGCCATCACCAGCTTCTCCCTGCCATCACCAGCTACTCCTTACCATCACCAGCTGCTCCTCACCATCACAGCTACTCCTCACCATTACCAGTTACTCACTAATCCTAATAAGACACCAACCGGCCCCAACTACAGCCCAACTCACCCGAGCTGGCCCCGACTTCTCCAGGCTCTTCCGCTTGAAGCCCATAGTATGCATCAGTCTCCAACCTCTTCCTCAAGCTCTCCCAAACACAGCCCTTCCTTGCCAAAGTGTACCCCAGCAAGTCTTCCAGCATTCACCCCAACTACCCCCAAGCACTTGCCCACCAGCTCCACCATAGCCTCCCCAGCTCACCATCAGCCCAGATGACAGTGAGCAGGAGGTGTGGGGGTGAGTGCAGCAAGGGTAGCCTCTGAGACCTGTGTTGTCTCGCCCCCGTGGGGTAGAATCCCCTGGCCTGGTCCCCATGCCTACTTATACCTCCTCGGGACAAGGCTTCTCCTGCAAGTCCTGGATCCCACTCTGATGGGGCTTCTGTTTTGCTCCCCTTGTGCTGTCTCAGTATGCATGGCCTGGCTGCGTTTGCCTGCACTGTGCCAGGCCTGGCCCCACATGGAGCAGCTCCCTTCCATGGCCGGGCTGGGCACAAGGGCATCCTAGTTTCACAGGTGTGGCTCCTGCTCCGGGCTGCTAGAGCTGATCCTCAGAAAGAACAAAGCTACAGTTGCCTTTTGCCTGTGATTTTACTTTTTGAAGTTTAAATAAAGTAGAATAATTTTGACCCCTGCCACAGCATGGTGTTTAATTAAATTCTGGTGTATCAGTTCATTCTCACACTGCTGTGAAGAAATACCCAAGAATGGGTAACTTATAAAGAAAAAGAGGTTTAATGGACTCACAGTTCCACGTGTCTCGGGAGGCCTCACAATCATGGTGGAAGGTGAATGAAGAGCAAAGCCACGTCTTAAACGGTGGCAGGCAAGAGAGCCTGCACAGGAAAACTGCCCTTTATAAAACCTTCAGATCCTGCGAGGCGTATTCGCCCTCACGAATAGCATAGGAAAAACACACCCTACGGTTCAATTACCTCCCACCGGGTCCCTCCCGCAACACAAGGGGATTATGGGAGCTACAATTCAAGATGAGATTTAGGTGGGGACACAGCCCAACCGTATCACCTGGCTACTCTTACTGTAGCATGCACACCCAGCCAGGGAAACCCCCACTCAAGGGTGCAGACTGAACTACCTAGTACTTGGTCTGTCACGAATCATGTAAACAGCTTTATTGACAGATCATTGGCATATAATAAACTGCACGTCAGTGTCCATCCGACACGAGTTGACATCTGTGTGTACCCATGACCCCCCGCCACCATACAGGCAGTGAGCAGATCCACCCTACAGGATTCCTTGTGTCCTCTGTGCAGTCCTTCCCAGCCACTCCAACCCCAAACCGGGCAGCCATTGCTCTCTGTTCCGTCACAACGGTTGGTTTGCATTTGCTGGAATCTCGTGTGAACGGAATCCTACGTACCTTTGGCCTGGCTTCTTTCTCTTGGCACAGGGTCTCTGCTGTTTGCCTATGTTGTGGCCACATTGAGTTCACTGCGCTCTCCTCCCGAGTGGCCTCCGTGGAGAGGAGCTCGGGGCTGGGTCATGCACTGGCCTCCTGAGGGGCTCGCTTTGTCTCTAGTTCGCAGTGCAGCTATCACAAACAAAGCCACTACCAAAGTGTGGCTTCAGGCCTCGATGTGGACGACTGACGGCCTGAATAGCTGGCTCAAGAGGCAGGTGTGTGTTTCACTTTTTAGGAAGTGGCCAAACTGTTTTTCGGAACGTTTGTTGTGCTGTGGAAGTGACTGGAAACGTCGCTAAGTTCCCACACTCAGTGCTGGGAGTTCTAGTCGTTCCACACCCTTGACAGCTCTGGGTACGGCCGGTCTTGTACATTTTCACCTTTCCAGGGCCCCAGGATGAGTCTTTCGTTCCCCTTTTTGTAGATGAGGAAACGGAAACACAGAGAGGCTGAGGAACATTCTCAAAGTCACAAACCCGGGGAGTCCTGGAGTCGGGCCTCGAGCTCTGAGCGGGCGGAAACTCAGCATAGGTCTCCAGAGAAGGCCTGAGCTGCAGGTGCTGCTCCCCACAGCCGAGGCTGCAAAGCCTGCGGCACCCCCACACCCGCTCCGCAAATGGCTCCCAGAAGCGCTGAATCCCCGGTCCTGGCTGGATGGAGGCCCTGAAGTCAGAGGCCTGGTCTGAGCCACCTTCAGGGAGATAGAGCCTCTGCATCCGGTGGGGGCTGCTGGGCCTGTGGCAGAGGGGGTGTCATGCGGCCCGTGGAGCAGGAGCTGCCGCCTGGCTGCCGGTCACACTCACGCTCCCTGCGGGCTGGGCTTTGTCCTGCCCTGAGGAACAGAAGCAGGGCAGTGCTGCTTCCAGTCACAGTGTGGGGGGAAAAGCCCACAAAACCCCCACGCGGCTTGCAGAGCCAAGGTTAAGTTGAAAAAATGTGCAGTGCGTGGCCCCATGACGGGGTCCTTCCTCGCCCACGCGCCAGGACATCGTTCCCCGCATGAGGCTGCCCACCTGCCTGCAGCAGGCAGCAGGGGCACTGTGAGTCCCCGCCCGCTCCTCACGCCCAAAGTGTGCCCTCCTTCCCGGGCTCACGACCTCTGATGGCCAGATCTCAACACGGCCAGCACGGTATGCACCGTCAGGGGGAGCAGTGCTGTCTGTCACGCTTTGTCACGCTTTGCCAGTGTCATCTGAGAAGCCGTGCCGGAGACATGGGGGTGTGACAGGACTGGCCCTGCAGTAGAGACCCCCTGGGGTGGTGCTCCTGGAACTCTCCAGAAGCCTCTCTGTTGACATGCACACCCCACTGAGGAGGGTACACGGCAGCACCCGGTTACACCCCACATTCAGACACACCCCACACCACGGCAGGCGTCACGCAGACCCCAGGCAGCCGGCATGCCATGCCAAACACAAAAAACTGCGAGAAAACAACCGCCACACACCTTTCTAGGACACGCAACCCAGGCGTCAAATCCCACTAGCGAAGGTGTACAGGGAAGATGGGGAGTGGACAAGGACAGCCCCACGCCAGGGCACAGAGCGGGCTTGCGCGGCAGCCGCGGGGACACGGGGAGGCCTGGAGCCGGCAGGGCACCTCATGGGGACGAGGGGCCCACGGGGAGCAGCAAAGGCTCAGCACAGGCAGGAGCTCGGCCCGTGGAGGGGCAGAAGTGAGTGGGAGACTAGCCTGAGCCCAGAGTGGTGGTCTGCAGCCCAGACACCGAGCCCCAGGGCCCTGGGACTGCCATCAGCTCCCCCACAGCACAGACAGTCCCTTTAGCTCCAGCGTGGAGCGCAGATTTCATCAAGCAAGAGCAGCTTTGCAACCCGGCTGATTTAGACTGCAGTGGAGACGGCAGGGACAGAGGCATGGCGGACTCTGCAGAAGTCCTGGAGACTGAAGTCAACAGAGCTGCGTGGGATGCTGAAGAGAGCCCAAGGTGACACAGACGGCCCTCCAGGGTCCGGGACACGCTGAGCACGGGTCCCAGTCAGCTGGGGGTGGGGGGCTGAGCAGGTGCTCTTAGGCCTTCTGCCTCCGATCCCAGCCCTTCCCTTGTAGCCATACAGGCTTGGGGAAAATGGCCTCCACTCTGTGAACCCGGTCTCTGAAATGGGATCAGACCCCTGCCTATGCTCTCTCCATCTCACTTCCTACAAGCTCTAGAGCTGAGCTTCAGTGGATTGTCACACTGGATCCCCCAGCTGGTTCAGGAGGCAAACACTGGTATTACTGCCATTTATCAGATGAGGACTGACGGGTCGGAGGGGTGAGTGTCTGCTAAGGTCCACGCTGGCAAGTGGACATGGGCCAGGCAGGCCGGCCACAGAGGCTGAGCGTGCATCCCCCGTTCACCACCCCTTGGTGTGAACTCCTAGCCATGAATTTAGAGGATGTCCTCGTTGGGTTCCCTGGAAACTGGAGCCTGGGGAAAAGGTTACATGCAGAGCTTTAGGGGGGCTGTGACCCAGGAAACAGGAGGAGCACAGGGGACAGGCGGGGTGACGAAGACATGGGACAGTGAGCTGACCAGCCTGGGGGCCACTGGGCGTCCATCCTCTTTCTGACATTGAAAGCTCTGCTCTTCACCCTTGGGCTTCACTCCGGAACAAAGGGGTTCTCACGTTTTCGGAGACTTTCTTTTCACTCCCTCGGTAGAGGTTCATCCCTTTGATCAAGTTGTTTGCGTGTCTTTCAAGTCTCACTGCGGGCGTTTTATGTTTCGCGACTGTTGTGAAAACATTGTTTCTATCATACGATATTAGTTATTGTTGATGTATAAGAAACTACTGGTTTGTTTTGACGTTTACCTTGCCCATGGCCATCATTCCCAACTTTTATTTATTCTAATACCTTTGCAGTATTCTGACTGATTTATCTTGGAATTTCTAGATGGACAATGCGGTCATCTGCAAATAACTCAACATACTTATTCTTCATTTGATTCCTTATCTGATCACATCATCTAGGATCTCAGGAGCTGTCAAGTATTTATTCTTACCAAATTTTATCATTTTCTTTCTGATGATTCTCAAAGGAATGCAAAATATTTTGCAATCTATTTTAAACATCTGGGAGATGACTTTTATCAAGTTAAGAATGCGTGCTGGCCAGGCACAGTGGCTCACACCTATAATCCCAGCACTTTGGGAGGCTGAGGTGGGCAGATCACTTGAGCCCAGGAGTTCAAGACCAGCCTGAGCAGCATGGTGAAACCCCATCTCTACAAAAAATACAAAAATTAGCTGGGCATAGTGGCATGCACCTGTAGTCCCAGCTACTCAGGAGCGTGAGGCAAGAGGATTGCTTGAGCCCCAGAATTCAGGGTTTCAGTGAGCCATGATTGCACCACTGCACTCCAGCCTGGATGACAGTGAGACCCTATCTTGAAAAGAAAAAAAGTAAGAAAGAAAAAGAAAGCATGCTTTTCCCTATAGCAAAAGATTTTTTATCATCAAGTGTTGAATTGTATTAAACATGTTGGAACTTACTGATGTATCACATGGCTTTCTGTTTTGACCTGGTAAAGCGGCGGCTTGTAGTCATTGAGGTCCCAATATTGGCCTGACTTTATACTTCTGAAAGTGTTATGGTCAGTAAATACACAGATGAACGCCATGTGATCGGATTCTGAGCGTCTGTATTTCAAGGGGAGACTGATCTCTGTGTGGTGTGGTGTATGATAAATTGGAAAATGCCCCAGTTTTTCTAGGATCTGTAAGAATAACTTTGGATTGTTTTTTTTTTTTGATACAGGGTCTTGCTCTGTCACCCAGGTGGAAGTACAGTGGTGTGGCGTGATCTCGGCTCACTGCAACCTCCACCTCCCGGGTTCAAGCGATTCTCCCACCTCAGCTTCCCAAGTAGCTTGGATTACAGGCGTGTGCCACCAGGCCCAGCTAATTTTTGTATTTTCAGTGGATAACAGGTTTTGCCATGTTGGCCAGGCTGGTCTCAAACTCCTGGGCTCAAGTGATTGCCTGCCTGGGCCTCCCAAAGTGCTGCGATTACGGGCGTGAGCCACCGTCCCAGCCCACTTGGAATGTTTTGACTCCTGAGCAGTAAGCCTTTTGTTTGTGTGGGATCGTCACCTGTGCACACTTAGGTATCTGTCTCCTCCCACGCAACACTGACATTTGCGGTCCCACCCTCCTCCTCATTGCCGAAGGTCACGCATTTTGTAAACAACCCCCTTCTCCGTTGCACTGCTGAGGGCCACCAGGCTATGTCTGGTTCCAACTGTGACAGACTGCGCAGCTGGGAAGGTTCTTAGACACATCTTCTGTAGAAGACATGCAGCAGTGTCTGTCGGATGTGCTCCCGAGAGAGGACTTTCCGGCCAGATTCGTGCACGCTTCCCTTTATTAGATGGGCCACTTCTCCGAAGGTACTGTGCGGTCTGTACCGCCACCAGCAGCGTGTGGACACCCCAGCTGGCTCTCATCCCCTCCGGGACGCGGTGCTGTCTTCTGTGTTCCTTTTAGCCGATTCTGGGAGGTGAGTAAAAGATTCACATAACCTTCTCTCGTCTCTATGGACAAGTTTAACTTTAAACAACATACTGGTTTAACTTTCTGGCTATGTTTCCATGAAAATCTGATCAAGGCAGAATGTGACCCAGGAGATGACCCCAGATGGAGGCATTGCACCCAAACTTGCAGGTCTTTGCAGGCACTAGGAACATCTGCTGCAGGTGCCCTTGATTTCGGGTCCCCTTGACTTCGGGCCCCCTTGATTTCGGGCCCCCTTGATTTTGGGTCCCCTTGGGGCAGCGACCTGCTCCTGGGCTTGTTCCCGGATGTGAGTGGCACCAACCCCTCTGGAGCTGTGCTAGAGACACGGAACCGTAGGCCAGGGTGGCTTCACCTGTTCACATCCCAGCTGTCACTCAGTGGGAGAGAGGGAGAAGGGGCCAGAGAAGATGAGGCACCTTTGCTGAAAATCAATTTCTGGACTGTATTCTGTTCTATTGGCCTATATTCGTTTCCTTTTGCAAACTGTCCTGCTTTCATGACTGCAGCTTTATAATAAAATATTGAAGACAGTTGCATTCTCCAACTTGTTTTTCCTTTTTCAACCTTGTTTTGGCTACTCTTGTTCCTTTGTGTTTTTATACAGAGCTTGTAACCAGCTTGCTAATCGTTACCAAAAAATTGCCAGCATGTAGCTTGTAATTGTGTTGTATTTATACATAGTTTTAGGGACCGTTGACATCTTCACAATATTGAACCTTCTGATCAAGAATCTTCTGAGTCCATGCTTCCACTGTTGTGTAAGTATTGCTTTTTGCTTCATTTCTCATTTTTCATTGCTAGTATAGAGAAACACAACCAGTTGTTCTGTGCTGCCCTCATGTCCTGCAACCTTGCTAAACTCACTTATTAATTCTAAAAGTTTACGTGTAGTTTCCTTAGGATTTCCTATACACAATCATATCATATGTGAATAGCACTTTTTTATTTATTCATTTCCAATCTGTACCCCTTTATGTCTTTTTCTTATCTAATTAAACTAAGATCTCCCACACAATATCGTATAGAAGTGGTGAAAGCAGCATCTTTCTTTTGTTCCTTATCTTGGAAGAAGGCATTTCGTTTTTCCATATTAAGTATAAAGTTACACTCTTTACCAGGCTGAGGAAATTCCCTTTGATTCCTAACTTGCTGAAATTTCTGTAGAATGAATTGTGTTTAATTTTGGCGTAGTTTTCTGCAGATGATGTATTCTTTATAGGGAGATGAACGCATGACTTTTTTCAGTCATTCTACTACTACACTGAATTACCTTGACTGACTTTTGACTATTAAACCAACTTTGCATTCCTGAGATGGCACCTACTGGTCCCGGTTGTGGTTCTCCTTTCTATGCAGTACTGGGTTTTATTTGCTGACATTTTGTCCAGGATTTTTGCAGGTTATCGATCAGCAGTTTTCTTTTCTTGCAGTGTCTCTGTGTGGTATCAGGGTGATGGAGGCCTTGTGAAATCAATTGGGAAGTTTTCCTTTCTCCTCTATGTTCTAAAAGAGCTTCTGTAATTTGCAATTACTCCTTCAGTAACTATTTTATAATATTTACCAGTGAAGACGTCAGGGCTAGAGGTTTTCTTCCTAAGTGGCTTTTAATCATGAGTTCAATTTCTTCAACAGATACAGAGCGACTCAGTTGTTAAAACTAAAACTGTTCACAAATGGTATTGTATAAATTCTATTTTAACAAGTAGCATTTATTATCCTTTTTATTTTTTAAGAGACGGGGTCTCACTCTGTCACCCTGGCTGGAGTTTGGTAGCATGATCATAGCTCTCTGTGACCTTGGACTTCTGGGCTCAAACAAGCATCCCACTTTGACCTCCCAAAGCTCTGGGGTTGCCGGCGTGAGACTCTGTGCCTGCATCCTTTTAATATCTGCAGGATCTTTCGTTCTTCTATTCTTTCATTCTCGATATTGGAAATTTATGTCAGTACCCTTTAAAAAAAATCGGTCTGGGCACGGTGGTTCACGCCTGTAATCTCAGCACTTAGGGAGGCCGAGGTGGGTGGATCACTTGAGGTCAGGAGTTTGAGGCCAGCCTGGACAACATGGTGAAACCCTATCTCTACTGAAAATACAAAAATCAGCCACGCGTGGTGACTCACGCCTGTAATCCCAGCTACTCAGGAGGTGGAGGCAGGAGAATCACTTGAACCCGGGAGGTGGAGGCTGCAGTGAGCCAAGATCGTGTTGTCGCACCCCAGCCTGGGCAACAGAGTGAGACTCCATCTCAAAAAAAAGAAGAAAAAAAAATCAGTCCAGACAGAATTTCTGGAGGACAAAACAAAACAAAAAAACAGCCAGCTTTTGGCTTCAATAACTTTTCTCTGCTGTTTGGTCTGCTTCCTGCTTCGCTGATTTCAGTTCCGATATTTATTATTTCCTTTCTTCTGCTTCCTTTGTGCTTAACTCGCTTCAGTCCTGGTTTCTTCAACTGGAGGCTGAGGTCATTTCTTTGTGTTCTTCCTTTTCCGCATTTAGTGCTGTAAATTTCCCATTAAGCACTGCGTTAGCTTTTCCCCAGAAATTTTGATATGCTGTATTTTTATTTTCAATTAACTAAAGTTTTAATTGTCTCCCAAGAGTCATAAGATTTATTGAGAAATGTGTTGTTTAAAATTTCCAAATATTTTGGGACTTTCCAGATAACTATTTTTTATTTCTTGCTTAACTCTGTTATGCCCTAAAAGCATACTTTGTAGGATTCGTATTTTTTTAAAATGTGTTAAGATATATTTTATGGGCCAGGAAAGGTGGCTCATGCCTGTAATCTCAGCACTTTGGGAGGCCAAGGCGAGCAGATCATGAGGTCAAGAGATCAAGACCATCCTGGCCAACATGGTGAAACCCCATCTCTACTACAAATACAAAAATTGGCTGGGCATGGTGGCGCTCACCTGTAGTCCCAGCTACTAGGGAGGCTGAGGCAGGAGAATCACTTGAACCCGGGAGGTGGAGGTTGCAGTGAGCCAAAATTGTACCACTGCACTCCAGCCTGGCAACACAGCGAGACTCCATCTCAACAAACAAACAAACAAACAAACGAACAAAGACGTATTTTATGGCCCAGAATGGCCTGTCTTGGTGTACATCCATGTGCGTTTGAGAAGAGCGTTCTCTGCTGTTGTGGGGTGGTGTGTTCTGCAAATATCAATCAGGTCTAGGTGGTGGGCAGCGTCGCTTGTGTCCTCTGCACCTTATTGATTTTTCTATCCATGTGTTCTGACAATTACCCAGAGAAGGGAGATGAAGTCTTAAAGCACCACTGGGTATGTGTCTTATTTCTCCTTCCAGTTCAAGGGGCTTTTTGAAGCCCTGTTGCTCGGTACATGCTCATTTATGATTCTGTCTTCTAGAGCACTGACCCTCATTATTACACAAAGTCTCCCATCATCCATGTTGATGTTCCTTCTGTTGAAATCTACTTGTCAGAGGTGAAGACAGTGACTCCGCCTTTCTTTTGGCTGGTGCTTGAATGGTGTATTATGCTTAACTCTATAAATGTCTTTAGATTTAAAATGTGTTTCTTGGGGACACAATATAGTTGAATCTTGCTTTTTAAAATCCACTCTGACAAGCTATGTTTTAACTAGTATGGCTAGACCATTCACATTTAATATGATTATGGATACAACTGGATTACAGGCTACCATTTTGTCATGTGTTTTCTATTTGTTATGTCTGTTTTTGCTTCTTTTGCTCACTTTTCTGCCTTCTCTTGATTAACTGAGCATTACCTTATCATTCCATTTTACGTCCCCTTGTCTTATGACTTATACCTCTTTTAGAAAATTGTACTCACCGTCCTAGGGTTAAATCTTAAGTTAATCAGTTTACCTTCAGACAGTATTAGACGGCTTCATGTATCGTGTGAGGACCTAACAGCAGTGTTTCCCAGCTCTTCCCTCCCATCCTCTGTGACATTATCACACATTTCCCTTTGAGCATGTTATTAACACAATACAGTGCTCCTATTTCCCTCCTATTTTCCCTTTTACAGTTGTCATTTGTTTTTAAAAATTTTCATTTAATCTTCATTTCTTTCATTTCTGTACTCTAGCACTCCTCATTTCTGAAGGAAATAATGTCCACAGTGGTCCATTTGCAAGACAAAGTGCCTTCAATCAGGTTAGGTCAGCAAACTACAGGAGAAGCAGGGTATCCTAGGTCCCTGCTTGTTGGCCTCCCCCTTCCCCGCTTCCACCCCTTTTCCCCACTTAGTTGCCCTCACCCAAACCAAAAAAGTTTAGTCTAAAAGGAACGTTTATAGCTTGAAAATAGCTCGCTTTGTTCTTATCAGCCTGCCCAGCTACTTAGGTCATAAGTCAAACACCTGAAAACCCCTGAGCTGACTAGGATTGCAATGCACTGTGGGCTGCAACAAAATGCAGCAAGACAACCCTTAAAAAAACACCCGAAGCCCCTGCCCAACAACCAGCAGGCGACGTCCGCGAAGACTGTGACCCCACAGCGGTCACTCTACGAGGAACTCGGGGAGGGACCCGCGCACTGCGGATAAGTGGCTTGTTGAAACTGTGCTGGGTGTGCCTGCCCATCAGATGCCAGTCTTGCAAGACTGCCATTCTACGACCCACTTTCGCCATTCCTAAGTCCATTCTTTGGGTTTGGACGGGTGAGTTTGTTTTTCACAATCCCTCCCTCCGTCTCTCCCTCCCTCTCTCCCTCCCTCACTCCCTTTCTCCCTTCCTTCCTTCCTTTCTCTTTTTTCAGGGTCTTGCTTTGTCACCCAGGCTGAAGTGCAGTGATGATCATAGCTCATTGCAGCCTCAAACTCCTAGGCTCAAGGGATCCTCCCATCTCAGCCTCCTGAGTAGCTGGGACTACAGACACATGCCACTACACCTGGCTAATTTTTGTAATTTTTTTTTTTTTTTTTTTGTAGAGACTGGGTCTCACTACGTTGCTGAGGCTTAACTCATTTCTTTTTGAAAATATCAAGTCTGATATAACATTTTTCTGCCTCGTGAACATCACAGGTCATTCTTGGTGGAGTTAGGTATGTAAGCATAAATTCCACAGTTCATGTTCGTCTGCGACAGTATTTATTTAAAAAACATATTTTCACTGGTAAAGCATTGTGAATCAACACTCTTTTTCCTTTCAGCGCTAGAAAGCCATCTCTCCATTGTCGTCCACCATGCGTGGTGTCTGCATTTCGTTCTGCTGTCCTTCTTACCTCACGTGTTTCCCTCCCTCCTCCTCCTGGTTGCCTTAGAGAGTTTCTCTATGTCTTTCTTTTCCAGCAGCTTGAGTATGCACAGCTTTCCGTGTTTGTTTTCGTTTCTGTTCTGCTTGTTTGTTTTACTTTTTTGGCGTTTGTCTTGATGGATGTTCTCTGAATTTCGTTAATCTGTGGTCTGATGTCTGTCATTGATTTTGGGAAATTATTGATGATCATTTCTTCAAATATTCCTTTTACACTGCCGCAGCATCTGTGATTCCAATTGTATGTATGTTAGACTACTTGGTATTGTCTTGCAATCTCTTGGAAACACACTCTACGTTTTTCCCATTCTTTTTATCTCTTTGGTTTTCATTTTGGATGATTTCTATAGAGCTATTTTCAAATTTGCCAATTTCTTTGGCTACATCAAGTTTACTGACAAGCTTCGCAAAGCCATTTTTCATTTCTTTTACTGTGTTTTCATTTTTAGCATTCTCATTTCCTTCTTTCTCACAGTTTCTCTCTGCAAGAAAGTATATTATTTTAAGGAAAGAACTGAAAATAAGCTAAGCTCATTAATGGTGGAAGAATTGACAAATAAGCTAAGTCTCATTAATTTTAGGGAGACTTAGCTAGTTAGTTTCATTTTCGCATCATGAGGTCAGGAGCTCAAGACCAACATCCTGGCCAACACGGTGAAACCCCGTCTCTACTAAAAATACAAAAAAAATTTAGCTGGGCGTGGTGGCGCACACCTGTAGTCTCGGCTACTCAGGACGCTGAGGCAGGAGAACTGCTTGAACCCAGGAAGTGGAGATTGCAATGAGCCGAGATCACGCCATTGCACCACAGCCTGGGCAACAGTGTGAGACTCCATCTCAAAAAAAAAAAGTTTCAATTGTTTAAATAAATGCATTCATCCTGACATAGAAAGAGCTAGAGCATAAACTGAGCCTAAAAAGCAAGCTTCAGAACCATAGATATTGTCTAATGTATGCTTTGTTTTTAAAATTCCACAAAGCAACGTCATATTTCTAGAGCAACAAATATCTATAAAATGCATTTTGTAAAACAGCCTGGAAGGACAGCCAACAGAGGATAACGGGTTAGGCTTGGCAAGAGACCGGGATGGGGCTCCAGCTTCTTGGTCACACGTGGAGTTTTTACAGTCAAGTTGTGTGCCTTCAGACGACTCACCCTGTGATTGGGTGGATGGTGTGGTGGGGAAGGGAGCACAAAGGGCCCCGACAGCTGCAGGTGGCGGCCTGGGAGGCTGTGGTGGGTTCATGCCAATGCTTCTCTGGGGCTGCACACTCCAAATCATCTGTCTCAGCCGTGCCAGGCTTGCGTTCCTTCCTACGTCTGGTCCTTCCGTCTAAACACAGGTATCAGCATCCGCGTCCTGCCAAGCATGGCTCTGGATGCTGGTGATGCAGCTGTGAACCCCACAAAGACTCCGTTGCTCAGGGCTGGCTTGCTTAGTGGAAAGGTGCCAGAATGTGAGCCAGAGAGAGAGAGAGACACCAGCGCAAGGCATGGGAGTGTGGGCTACAGCTTCCAGTGGCTCTGAGGGCTGGGCAGGCAGATCCCCAGGTGACGGGCATCAACAGCCAGTGCAGGGTCAGGACAGGATGCAGACGATGCCTCAACATCAACCTCGAGTGTGAACAAACCGAGACTTTGTGGGGACGAGGGGCAAGGATGTGGTGTGTGTGGGGGAGTGTACTGTGCATGGTACATGTGTGAGATGTGTGTGTGCAGTGTATGGTGTGGGGGTACGTGTGTGATGTGTGTGTAGTGTATGAGGTGGGGGTACATGTGTGTGATGTGTGTGTGGTGTTGAAGAGTGGCACATGGTGTGTGTGGTATATATAGTGTTGTGTGTAGTGTGTGGTATTTATGTGTTGAGTGTGTATGTGTGTGTAATACGTGTCTGTGCTGTGTATGGTGTGTGTGGTCAGTGTGCGTGGTATATGTGTTTGTGTATGTGGTATGGTGTGGGTGTATTGTGGTGTGTGTGGTAGGTGTGTTTGTTTGGCATGTGTGTGTGGCATGGTGTGTATGTGCTTTGTGTGTATGTTGTATATGGTCAGGATGTGCTGCATGTGGTATGTGTATTGGACACGTGAAGTGTTTGTATGTGTGATGTATATGTAGTATGAGTGTGGTATTTGTGTATAGCTTGTGTAATGTGTGTGTTGCAGTGGTATGTGTACATGGTATTTCTGTGTGGTGTGTGTGTATGTGTGGCATGGTGGGTATGACATGTATGTGTGGTGTGGCATATGGTGTGTCTGTGGTAAGTGTGTGGTGTGTGTGTGGTATATGGTATGTGTTGGGTTTGTGGTGTATGTGTGGTATGTGTGGGGATGTGTGGTATATGCTGTGTGTCTGTGTAGTGTGTGGTGTGTTTGTGGTATGTTCGTATGGTGTGTGAGTTTGTGGTGTGTGGGGTGTGGGAGTGGTATATGGTGTGTGTTGCGTTTCTATGTGGCATGTGTGTAGTATGTGTGGGGTATGTGTGGTATACGGTGTGTGTTGTTTCTCTGTGGTATGTGTGGGGTGTGTGTGGTATATGGTGTGTGTCTGTGTAGTGTGTAGCATAGTGTCTGGCACGTGTGTATGGTGTGTGTTGTGTTTCTCTGTGGTGTGTGCATGGTGCGTGCTATGTGTGCTGTGTGTGTGACGTGTGTATATATTATGTGGTGTGTGTGGTATGTGTATAGTGTGTGTGTGGCATGTGGATGGCATGTGTGGATGGTATATGTGTGATGTGCAGTATGTTGATGGTGTGTGTGTGGTGGATGGCGTGTAAGTGTAGTGTGTGATGTTGAATGTGTGTCATGTGTGGTGTGTGTGTCATGTGGGTGTGTGCGTGGTGTATGTGTGTGGTTTGTGGTGTGTAGTGTGTATGATGAGTGTGTGGTGTGTGTATGGCGTGTGTGTGTTGTGTGGTGTGTGGATGGTGCATGTGAATGGTGTGTTTGGGGGTGTGTGTGTATGGTGTGTGGATGTGTGGATGACACGTGTGTGGTGTTTGGGCTGTGTGTGTGGTGGTGTGTGTATGTATGTGGTGTGTGTATGGCATGTGTGTTTATGGTGTATATATGTGTTATGTGGATGGCGTGTGTGGTGTCGGGTGTGTGTTGTGTATGTGTGTTGTGTGGTGTGTGTGATGGTGGGGTGTATGTGGTGTTGGTGTGTGGTATGGAGTGTGTGTGGTGTGTACATGTGTTGTGTGGTATGTAGATGGAGTGTGTGTGGTGCTGTTCTGGGTATGTGTGTGGTGTTGCTTATGTGGTATGTGGATGGCGTGTGTGGTGTGTGCCATGTGGTGTGTGGTGTTGGGTTTGTGTGTTGTGTGTTGTGTGGCGTGTGGATGGCATGTGGATGGCATGTGGATGGCATGGTGTGTGGATGGCATGTGTGTGTGTCGTATGGACAGCATGTGCATGGTGTTGGGGTGTGCGTGGCTTTGGGTGTGTGGTGTGTGGTGTTGGGTTTGTGTGTCATATATATGTGTTGTGAGGTGTGTGGATGGCATGTGTGTGGTATGTGTGGTGTTGTGTGTGTGGTGTTGGGTGTGTGTGTGGTGTCGCCTGTGGGGTGTGGCGTGTGGATGGTGTGTGTGTGGTGTGTGTATGCCATATGTGTGGTGTTGTGTGTGTGGTGCTGGGTGTGTGTGTGTTATCACCTGTGGGGTGTGGCGTGTGGATGGTGTGTGTGTGGTGTGTGTATGCCACATGTGTGTATGGTGTGGTATGTGGTGCTGGGTGTGTGTGATGTTGCTTGTGGGGTGTGGCGTGTGGATGGTGTGTGTGGGTGTGTGTATGGCATATGTGTGTGGTGTGTGGATGGCATGTGTGTAGTGTGGTACTGGGTGTGTGTGTGGTGTTGCTTGTGGTGCGTGGAGTGTGTGTGGTGTATGGCATGTGTGTGTGTTGTGTAGGGTGTGTATGGCATATGTGTGGTGTGTGTATGGAATATGTGTTGTGTGGTATGTGCATGGCATGTTTGTGGTGTGTGTGGTGCTGGGTATGTGTGTGGTGTGGCGTGTGTGTGTGCACGGGTGGCGTGTGCATATTCAGGGTGCCTCCCCTGAGCGTTTTCCTGGCTCCCTGGGAGGCTGCGCTCCTGCTGCAGCGCCAGGGTTGGGATTCCCTCGTCCACGTGGGGCTGAGCAGCGGGAAGGAGGGGACCGCGGTGTGGGTGGTGGCGCTGCTGATGGCGCAGCTGTCAGGAGGGCAGGGAGTGGCAGGGCCCGTAGTTCCTTCCTGTTCCTTCCCCAGGGTCAGCAGCGCCTTGATGGAGGTCAGGCGGTGCGTGTCCCTGCGGAGGGTTCACCTCAGTCAACGTGGGCCGGGTGAGCCAGGGATGGAAGCCTTTTCTCTCAGCAGCAAGATGGGGACATGCACCCAAGACCTGCCTAAATGATTGTCCCAGAACCCTGTGGGAGTGTGGAAAAGCAGAGAGAAAAGGACCAATATCTCCTGTGCGTCCACACTCAGAGGGGGCTCTTGGCCTCCTGTGGGGATGCTCCGCGCCACGGGCCATGTGGTGTCCCAGGTGCTGGCTGTGGCTCTTTCCACGGGATGCTTTTTATTGCCATGGCTGGTAGGGGGCAAATGTCCCACTGTGTGGCTTTCCCATCATTCGCCTACTAATTCCAGATTCTGCCATGACAAGCCCCTCTGTGACCTGTCTGCAGCACGGACGGTCTGGCCCCCGATGCTCAGGGCTCAGTGTCCCCCTAGGCCTTGCCCACCAGCAAGGCCTGGCAGGAAGGGATGGCAGGGAGCACCGGGCGGCTGGGTGAGCACTCCCGTTTCCACCTGTTTTCCTCCCGTGTCTCAGGCAGGAAGGGCCCCTGGGGCAGGCGCTGAGGCCACGGGCTGAGTCTATGCTGTTAAAGCCCCTTCAGGGCCAGAGCCAGGGCCAAGGCTGGGTCCGCTCCGTGTTGGGAAGAGAGCGGCCTCCCAGAAGGGCTGAGCGGCTCCTAGAGTCCTTAGGGGGCTGCACTGCGGCTGCACTGTGGCTGCAGCTGCGCCGGGGCTGCCTGGCTTGCTGGGGGCAGCTCCTCCAAGCCTGAGTGCGGCCCCTTCCTTGTCTGTACCGCCTCTCCCTGTGCAAAGCCACCAACCCCATCCTAGGCCCCACCTGCCCATGAAGCGAGACACACCTGTGATGCAGGCCCCGGACTTGAAGAATCCGCTACACCGTCTGGGAACTCGGTCCTAAGCCTGTTCCACAACCTCCACCCCAGGGCCTTTGCTGGAGCTGCCCTCAGTCCTGGATGCTCTCTCTCCTCCCTGTGACCCCCACAGCCCACTCCTCCCTGCGACCCCCACAGCCCACTCCTCTCTGCATCCCCCCATCAACCTGCTCTTCCAAAGCCCATGAGCCCTACCATGGCCCCTGCAACCAGCCATGGCCACTCCCATGCTGCCCATACCTGTGCTCCAAGGCACCTGGCACGTTTGTCTCTTTGAGGGCACTGGTTTGAGCCTGCACCTACCAGAGGGCACAGAGCCTCTGGGAGCCTGGCGGAGGGACAAGCAGGGCTGAGCAGAGCTCCACGTGGGCACCTGGGCGCTGCCCTCAGAGCACATGCGGGCATCTGTGCAGAAGGGGCCGGGAGGGGGCAAGGCTAAAGAAGAGGCTTTTGGTCTTATTTTCTGGGTGTGTGTCTGCATTTTCTGTTGGTTTTCCTATGGTGATCACGTATCACTCGTGTCTACAAAGTAAACAATACAACTCTAATAGAAAGGGGCTGCGGCAGGGCCTATGGAGACACAGCCAAGAGGCCCCAAGTGAAAGGAATGAGTGAGGAGGCACGTGTTTCATAGCAGCTGTGTCTCCTGCTGATAGCACCCGCGTCATCCCCCAAGGTGGGGAGCGGGGCAGGAACGAGGTAGGCCCACTCGGGCCACAGGTGGGCTGGGACCAGCCCTGCCCTACACCCTCCCGCCTGGGAGCTGCAGACAGGCCCCCAGGGCAGTGCATCAGGCCACAGCTGCAGAGACCTGCCTCCCCTGCAGCAGGCGCCTCCCCTGACAGAAGACTCAGGAATGGGTTGGGTTGGGTGGAAGTGACGCCCCAGGGCAGATGAGACGGAAGAGGTGAAAGGGACCTGCACTGCAGGGTTATTGCACAGGGCGGCAGACGGACCAAGGGCCTCAGAAGGGGTTGCCACCAGCACCCAGGACACATGAACACCGCCCCCACACAGGCACATATGCTGGCATACACACCATACGTAGTTACAGAAACATACACATGCACAAACCCAGCACACAGAGACACGCAGACACATGCACACAAGATGCAGTCAAGACACACACCGCAGACACGCAGACACACCCACTGCACTGCAGGCACCACCAGACCCTGACACACACCACAGACTCACTCCTCCACCAACCAGAGAAACAAAAGTTTTGCGGAAAAGTGTGCGATGATCACTTCTACTCTATGCTGGTCCCTTTAATCTTTGTTGCTTTTTAAAAATATGGGTCATAATCCTTTAAATGGATTTCCTTCCTCACAGTGCATCAGAAGCACTCAGAGAAGGACTGCGGGTTTGAAGGCAGATGCTGGTGGGGACCTGGCCAGGTAGATGGGCGGGAAGGGGTGAGAGTGGGCTCTGGGGGGTGCAGGGAGGAGTGGGCTGTGAGGGATTCATTTCTGGCCCTGCAGAAATAGAAGCAGGGTCTCTACCTGGGCGGGAGGAGGAGTCTGGGAGGGTTCTGGTGGGCAGCAGTAGGACCTGCGGGGGAAGGAGCTCTGCTGGGCCGGGGCTGGGGACAGGGGGACCTGGGGACGGAGCCGGCCCTCGCACGCCCCTCCTGTCTCGCGTCCCTCCGGGCAGACGGGGCAGGACCCTGCAGGGGCGCCGGCGCAACGAGTGCACGTGGGGGGCTTTGCGGGGCGGGGGGTGCCGGCCTCCTCCTCCATCCCGTGACCCTTCTCCTTGCGGGGAACCTCTTTTTTCAAATCGCCGCCTTCCCGCTGCCCCACCGGACTCCCGGCCTGAGGTCGTAGCCCGGCTGGCCGCGGTGGTCCCCTTCCCGCCTAATCCTGGGCTTCCTCCCCGGGCAGCCCCCTCGTGCCTGGCCCTGGGTCTCAGCCTGGGGCAGCTCCCTCGGGGCGGGGCACGTTCCCGTCCGCCCTCGCTGTCCCCGCCGCCCCCGGGTCCCGGCCCGTCCCCCTCTCCCCTCCCCGGGCCAGGCCCTGGCCGGGTGCCCGTCGCTCCGCCCTCCGCCCGTCCCCGCCCCGCGCCCGCCCCGCGCCCGCCCCCGGCCGGGTCTCCGGCGGCGGCGACCGGAGCGCGGAGGTCCGAGCGGGCGTACCTCGGCGAAGAGGCGGCATCCCGTGGCGCGGGCGGTCCTGCGGGGAGCACATGGCGCCGAGGTGCGGCCGCGGGGGGCGGGGGCGGCTGCGGGGGCGGCTGCGGGGGCTGCGGGGGGCCGGGGCGCGGGAGGCGGCGGGGCCTGACCCGAGCCTGTTGCCCGCAGGTGGTCCCTGCTGTGGCCGCGGTGGCGGCGCCTCCTGGACGTGCTCGTGGCCGTAGTCCTGCTGCTTGGGGTCCGCGCGGCCTCCGCGGAGCCAGGTAAGACCCGGCCGGGGCGCGCAGGTTTGCGCTGGTGCCGCCCGCCTCGCCGCCTCCGTGGGGTCCCCGGCCCGGCTCCCTCCCCCCGCCCGCCGCTCGCGGCCGCAGTCTCGGCCCTGCCCACGCGCGCGGGAGGCGGTGGGAGCGGAGGAGCCGGGCCGGGGCGGGGGGGCCGGAGTCCCGCCCATTCATTCTCCCCCGCGCGCCGCGGGTCCGGGCCGGGCAGGCGGGGCAGTGTCGGGAGTCCCCGGCTGTGACCGGACTCCAGCGGCCAGCGGGGACTCGGGGCGCGGGGGGGCGGGGTAGGGGTATCCGGAGACGCGGGAGCAGCAGCCGGGGTCGCCGTCGTGGCCTCGCCACTCGCGGCGCCGGGTCCCGGGACTGTGCGCGGGCGGAGCTGGTGGGTCTGCCCGAAGGCGGCGGAGCGCGGGGCGCCATCTCCGCGTTTCCAACCTGTTGAGGCGCAGCCGCGCGGGCTCCCGGCTCCAGGCTCCTCGCCCCGAGCTGGGCATTGTCCCCGCCGCCCGCCGCGGTGTCGGGTTGCGCGCGGTCCCCTTTGATGCCCCCGGGCGCGGGGCGCTGCGCGGCCGGAGAACAATGCACAGGACCCGCCGCTCCCCGGCCTCGCGCTTCCCTGAGCGGCGCTGCCCGGCGCCCGTGGGACCTTCCTGCCGCCAGCGGTCCGGGTCCCCACCACGCTGTTGGCCCGGGTCCTCCCGCCTCCCAGCGAGCCCAGCAGAGGCCCAGGGGGAGGGGGCAGGACGCGGACCCCAGGGGAGCCCCCACAAAGGGCCTGGGTTCGTCGTCGCGGGTGGAACCCGCCCAGGGATCCGCGCAGCCAGCTCTTGCCCCTGACTCCACACCTGCTGACTCCCGCGGGTGAGGAAGCAGGAAGCGGGGAGAGGGAGGGAGGTCGTCTTGATTCTCGTAGTAATTTGTTTCATTGTTTCCAATCGACTTAATCACCAGGTTAAATAGCAACACAGACCTTTCTAAGAAGTAGCTACCCTGTAAGTAGAGGCGCTGAAAACACCTGTTGGTTGAGTGGTGGACAATTCCCCACTTACTGTGCCAATGCAGGGGTGAAACCTTGGCGGAAAGCTGCTGTGAGCTCACGCGGCGTCATCCCGGCGCTGCCCAGGGTCACTCGGGCCATTAATCACGGCTGTAGAGCTGCCCTCTGAGCCGGGCCGCCAGCGTCCACAGGGCCCAGACCAGGGCGGGACGTCCGGGTGTTTTAAATGGCCCGGGAGACAAAGGAGAGGAAAGAGCTGGGGCCCAAGCCCCCAGCTTATGAAACGTTATCAAGGAAGAGATGTAAAAGGTGATGGTTTTTTGCCTTGGAATAGGAAAAATAACTGTTAAGTGAGCTTTGGTGAGATGCAATCTTGAGATCTAAGAGTAAGGTGTTAAAGTCAGTGCAGACCTCAGGGGGAAAGTTAGGGTTCATCAAAGGCTCTGGCCCAGGCCTGCCCCAGCCTCCAGCCTCTGGGACAGGAAGCCCCTTGGAGGTGTCTGATGGAATGTGGAAGGCAGTGTCCTGGAGGTGGCCTGTATACTGCCCACGCGCCCCTCCCCCAGCCCAGAGAGAACTCAGGCTCCAGGCTGCGGCCACTCAGGTTCCAGTCCCTGCAGGACCAAGTCCCTGTGAAGTGGGAAAACAGTCGCCCCCTTTAGGGGTTACTGGAGAAGAGCTAATGAGCCTGAAATGCTGACTCAGCAAGGGCTTGATTTATTCTCGAAACTCTTAAATATCACCTTTGAGAATCGAAGGCCTGAGGCCCAGTTTGCTGATTTGCACATTTTTTTCTGACCAAAATGATGCATGTTTCCATGTCTCTGTGCTACACTTGACCCCTAGAAAGTCCTTTGCTTTTTTGTGTAGGGATTGGTTGCTGTGATTCTGAGACTTTCGAATCGTGTTTGTGCCTTTCCCTGTAAGTCAGGAGCCTGGGAGCTCGGCAGTCCCTTGGCCACCCGGTGCCACCCAGCTTGACAGGTGCCACAGTCCGTGGTCACTTGGCCATCCGGTGCCACCCAGCTGTGAGAGGTGCGACAGTCCATGGTCACTTGGCTGCCCAGTGCCACCCAGCTGTGACAGGTGCCACAGTCAGTGGTCACTTGGCCACCCGGTGCCACCCAGCTGTGAGAGGTGCCACAGTCCGTGGTCACTTGGCCACCCGGTGCCACCCAGCTGTGAGAGGTGCCACAGTCGGCGGTCATGTGGCCGCCCGGTGCCACCCAGCTGTGAGAGGTGCTGCAGTTGTTCACTTGGCCGCCCGGAGCCACCCAGCTGTGAGAGGTGCCACAGTCTGTGGTCACTTGGCTGCCCGGTGCCACCCAGCTGTGACAGGTGCCACAGTCAGTGGTCACTTGGCCACCCGGTGCCACCCAGCTGTGAGAGGTGCCACAGTCCGTGGTCACTTGGCCGCCTGGTGCCACCCAGCTGTGAGAGGTGCCGCAGTCGGCGGTCACGTGGCCGCCTGGTGCCACCCGGCTGTGAGAGGTGCTGCAGTTGTTCACTTGGCCGCCCGGTGCCACCCAGCTGTGTGAGGTGCTGTAGTTGGTGGTTGCTTGGCTGCCACGTGTCGCCCAGCTGTGAGATGTGCCGCAGTCTTCCCTTCGGTTTCTCCTCTGATGGCTTTGTGTGTGCAAATCGGCGGGGGGTCCCGGGAGGTGCTTGTGAGTCAGTGCTTCTGCATGGGGCTGAGGAAGAGGACTGTCCCCAGGGCGTTTGCTGATGCCCATGGCCACTCCAGGAGCCTGGTCTCCTGAGCTGTCGTGTCTCTGAGCCTCTCCTACACTCTACTCCCGCACCAAGCTTTCCCCTCACCCCCTGCAGCCCCCAGAAGACTCGGGTCCTGCCCCTGCTGGCCGCAGGACTTCCTCCTGTCTGCTGGTCTGTGCGGAGCCCAGCGGAGTTGGTACAGGGCAGGGTCCCTGCGCCTCACTCCCTGTTCCCTCTGAAGCTCTGCAGGGATTGAGCTTCAGTGGCCCAGGTTCCATGGGTGTGGCTCACCTGGGCTACACTGGCACCCAGGTAACGAGAAGACCCTCCTGTCAACAAGGGTCTTGCGCCTAGGCTCACCCACTGGGGAGTCTTCAGGATTCAGATGCACGGACTTTGGAAGATAGTTTTGAATTTCAGCAAAACTTGTTTTTCAGGGTACTCCTGTTTTCCTATAAATGAAAGCAGAGCGGGGGAAGTCTCTGCAGGAAAACCTAGAAGGAGCAAACTGCCCGGCTCCAGAGTGCAGGCGCCAGACACTGGAGGCCAGTCCGGGAGAGCCCCACCTCTCCCGCTGCTGCTCCATTTAAAAGTGCAAGGCACACACATCCATGGGGAGGCACAGTTGTGCACACAGGTACACAGTCCCACATGAGTGCAGGGACACACCTGTGTACATGCAAACACACACAGATGTGCACACGTGTGCACACACATGCCCCCTGAAGATGTGTGATTCTCGCGTCGTCATGCTGCAGGCACACATTCGTTCTCCCTCAGAGTGTTCTGGCTTCACCTGGATTGTTGGAAAGGCTGGGTTCTCTGGGCCCCGGGAGTGCCTGGGGGTCCTGTGGTATGAGCAACAGAAACCCACCCTGGGAGCAGCTCCTGACTTCGGGGGACGGACAGTAGGGCTGGGCTGGGCTGGTCTGGTCTGGGATGGGGTAGAAGCTGCAGCCTGCAGGCGGCCCAGAGGGACGAGCCCCCAGAACAGCCTCCGCATCCCGCTCACTATGTGGGGGCAGGGGGCATGCAGGCAGCCCAGGGAGAGGGGCCCCCACAACGCCCTCCCCACCCCCACTCACTGTGTGGGGGCAGGGGGCATGCAGGCAGCCCAGGGAGAGGGGCCCCCGCAACGCCCTCCCCACCCCCGCTCACTATGTGGGGGCAGGGGGCATGCAGGCAGCCCAGATGGAAGCGCCCCTGCAATGCCCTCCCCACCCCCGCTCACTGTGTAGGGGAGGAGTGCCTGCTTCTGCTCAGGAAGGAAACCCTCCTGTCTGGCTGTGGAGCATTTGTTGGAGACCCGGGTCCATCCTGGAACTCTCCGGGTGAAGCTAAGGGGTGGAAGAACCGCACAGCTATGGGGGATAGGGTGGGATGACACGTGGACCCTCCAGCCAGTCTCTTCCTCTCTCTGCCCGAGGCCTGCTGGGGAAGGGGTGCCGGCCAAGGCGGCCTTTGTGCCCAGGACTGGCTCCCCACCAGTGCTCACGGGTCCGATGCAGAGGCTGGCAGGCACAAAGCTGGCTGGGGCTCTGTCTGCAGGGGCTGGCCATGGCCCCTACCCCACCCCCAGCATGGGGCACTGGCCTGTGCAGAGAAGGGGTCACCCCATTGCCTGCCAGGGCCAGTCAGAGCTGCCACGCTCAGGGCTATCTGTTAGCGGGTGCCTGTCAGAGAACAAGATGACAGGCCTGGCTGGGCCCAGCCCCGCCGTGAGACTCAGCAGCTGGCCAGTGGTGGACGGCACGGGGCCTGAGATAGCCGTTCTATCATGTGCTGTGCAGGACAGAGGCAGGATCCTGGGAAATTGAAATACGTGCTGGGTGCCCTTATACGATGATGACCCTTGGTACATTTTGAAATACTACGGCCCATGAAGATCCTGAAAGAAGCTGGGGGCCCTGTGGGGTGCTCCGCAGCCTTGGGCTCTGCCACCTGGGTGCTCCTCTCATCTGAGGCCTCCCAGCTCTGGGGGTTTAGGGTCTGGGGCCCTTTTCGAGGCTCAGGCATCTGCCCAGAATGACCAGGCCGCTGAGCCCCACCTCCTGGGAGCCTTGCCAGGGCCAGCACTGGGTGGTCACAGGCCAGGACCCGTCCAAGGCAGCAGAGTGCCAGGCAGGTGAGGCTCCACCACCTGGTGCCTGAGTGCAGACCCTGTGCCACAGCCGGCAGCCGTCACTGGCCTTGCTGCCTCAGTTCCCCGTCCTTACCTGGGAGGGTAGGAGTGGCTGCTGCTTCTAGGGGTTCTGTGGCCGATGGCCATTGTGTAAAAGCCACACACCACACACTGCATCCTTTTTTGTTTTTTTTGAGATGGAGTCTTGCTCTATAGCCCAGGCTGGAGTGCAGTGGCACGATCTCCGCTCACTGCGACCTCCGCCTCCCGGGTCCCAGTTCAAGCAATTCTACCTCAGCCTACCAAGTAGCTGGGATTACAGGCATGAGCCACCATGCCCAGCTAATTTTTGTATTTTTAGTACAGACGGCATTTCACCATGTTGGCCAGGCTGGTCTTGAACGCCTGGCCTCGTGATCTACCCTCCTCAGCCTCCCAAAATGCTAAAATTAGAGGTGTGAGCCACTGCGCTCAGCCCACACACTGCATCTTTGCTCCAGACCACGTGTCATTCGAGGGGACAGGCAGCCCAGGCAGTGAGCTGATCTGCATTGTCCCCGGCGTGGCCCAGTGCCACGGAAGATGGGGGAGCCACGCTCACTGCCCCTGGCGGTAATGTGTTAGATGGCGGGTTTGGGCCTCTGCTGAAGGGCTGTCAGGAGGGGCTTTTGATCACGGATGCGCTGAGTCAGATTGAACGTGGAGGCTGCAGGGGAAGTTCTGCGCCCATGCCTGCAGGAGCACGCCTTCCCTCTGCTGTTCTTCCGGCACAGACAAGCCCAGGCACAACTGTTCTGGCTTCTTCCACAAGAGCCGCGGAAAGGGGGACTATTCGCAAGCCTCTGCGTCTTCTGGGATTTCATGCCGGCACACGGGGTGACCCCTCGCCACCGGGCCAATCCCCTGTGGGCCCTCCCTTCCCACTGGGGCCTTGTGATGGGCAGGGGAGGGCAGGGCAGGGCAGGCACCAGCACCAGGCTGGGTGGCAGTTTGCCTCTCGCCGTCACGGCTTCCGGAAGGCCAGCAGGCCCTGTGAGTGGGCGTGTGCTGGTGCTGGGGCTGGGCACTGGCTCTAGGGGTCAGGGCTGACCCCTGCGGGGAGTGTCCGTGGACGGACGCTGGACCGGAGCCACAGGCTGGAAGGCTGATGGGAATGGCAGGAGGAGAGCGTGATGGGTCACGGTGGCGGAGGCTGCAGTCCCAGCCATTTGTCGTGTGCTCATTTGTTTTTGGTCTGAAGTCCTCCCTTCTGCATTTTCTCACCGTTCTACTGAGCACTTCAGCAGGCGCTGTAGTTAGGCTGCCTCTTTGGAATCTGTGCTTAGAGATTTTGAGAGAGCATCGAGTTTCAGCAGCGAGGACTCCTTTCTGCAGAGAACCTGCCAGCACAGCTGCTCTAGGGGGCAGGAGAGGCCTGTCTGTTTTGGGGTGACGTGAACTGATGGGGGAGCTGTGCTGGACTGGGCTCCTGGGCCTCAGGGACTGAGAGACCTCCCTTCCGTGTTTCCACTTAGACAACGGGAGACTCGATACACGTGGACGCTGCTGTTGGGACATCTGGCCTCTCTTTGTGGCAGGGAGGGGCATGAGAGAGAGGGGCAGCGTCCTAGGACCTCCACGGGCCCGCGGCCAAGTCCCAGCCCTGCAGCCGCCAGTGCAGGGTGTTATCCGGGGCAGGACACCGTCTGCCGTGGCTCTGCCTCCCCTGATGTCAGGTGACCCCATGGGACCAGTGTCTGTGACCTCTTCCACGGTGGGGCTAAGCGGCTAACAGTGCGGGGATGGCATTAGCGGGGAACCTCAGAGCCCAGGGCTGTGGGCTGATGAGTGGTGAGGCCCCCGCCAGGTGCTGGGGAGAGCCCAGCCATGGTTCTTGGTCCACTTGGCCTTTGATTCTTTCTTCCTGTGTGCATTTCTGAGCACGTTCTGTGAGCGACAGGCCGTGCCTGCCCGAGAGACTTGAAGGAAACGCCAGAGTGAGTCTCGGTGGCCCACAGTCTGGAGTGCCGGGGCTGTGAGTGAGCGGGGACAGGGAACAGCGCGCCCTCATCTCCGACGCAGGCCGGGGCTTCGTACCTTCACAGGTCTTATCTCGGTTGCCGTCCCAGCCAGTCGGGCTGAGTGCGGGCGCTGAGTGCGGGCGCTGTGGTCCGGGACCTGCCGGAGAGCGGAGGGCCTCGTCCCTTCCCGATGGGCGACATTCGTGCACCCGCAGCTCTGCAGCCCAAATGGCCAGGCTGGGCCCTGTCTTTTAAGAAACCTTGCTAATTTGGTTGATGGAAAATATCATTTCAGGGTTCTGTGAGTCCCCATTGCCACGCGAGGAAGTTTTCATGCACTAAGTGGCCGCCATGTCTCCTGGGAACTCGGAGTTCGCCATGTGGGGAACGTTTTCACGCACTAGGGGCCGTCATGTTTCTCTGGCAACGTGGAGTTTTCCGTGAGGGGGCCGTTTTCATGCACCAAGGGGCTGCTGTGTTTCTCTGGGAACATGGAGTTTGCTGTGTGGAGGACGTTGTCACGCACTAAGGACCACTGTGTTTTTCTGGGAACCTGGAGTTCGCCGTGCGGGGGCCGTCTTCACACACCGAGGGGCCGCTGTGCTCCTCCGGGAAGGCCGGGTTTGCAGCTCCTGCTCGCGTCCCTGCAGCTGCCTCTTCCTTCCCTGTTGCTTTTCGTCTATTAATGCTTTCAGCTCTTGATGTCCTATTTTGCATACTTTTATGGTCTATGGTCAGACTTCCATTGGGGGTATGCCATATATATATATATATATATATATATATATATATATATATATTTTTTAGATGGAGTCTTGCTCTGTTGCCCAGGCTGGAATGCAGTGGTGTGATCTCTGCTTACTGCATCCTCCACCTCCCAGGCTCAAGCAATTCTCCTGCCTCAGCCTCCCAAGTAGCTGGGACTACAGGTGCACGCCACCACACCAGGCTATTTTTCTTTTTTCTTTTTTTTTAGTAGAGACGGGGTTTTGCTCTGTTGGCCAGGCTGGTCTCAAACTCCTGACCTCAGGTGATCCACCTGCATTGGCCCCCAAAGTGCCGGGATTTCAGGCGTGAGCCACTGCCCCTGGCCATGGGGTATGATATTTCTTTATGTGTGGAGTTAGAGGCGGGACCCTGGAGTGGCCAGCACGGCTAGGGGCCCGCAGCTGAGGCACATAGACTGTGGAACCGGCCCTGCTGCTTTGCCCATCTGCAGTGCAGGGCTGCTGGGGGCAGTCGGGGTCCTGCGAACGAAGGCACCTGAGGCCTCCGTGCCTGTGGTGAGGCACGTGGCACCTGCCAGCTGTTAGTGTCTTGACCCTCCCTTTGTGGATGTGGAATTAGAGATGCTTCTCATAGACGTGGCTAAACTGTCAGGAAGCCTGGCCATCGGCCATCATCTGTGGTCCTCTTTGCCCTGATGGGTGGGAGGCCGTCTAGTGTGATGGCTGAGAGCCGAGGCTCTGACCCTGACTGCTGCATGACCATGGATAGGCTGCTCACCCTCTCTGCGTCTTGGTCTCTAATCTGTGCCTGGGGATGGTAATGGTTCCTTGTGGGCATAACAGCATCATGGGACCATACAGGATTGAGGGGACAACACACGTCGGCTTCCTGGGGTGTTTCCTGCTCACGGCCCTCTGAGGCCAGCCTGTCTTGAGGCTCTGGGGACTCTGGCGGAGAAGGCTCCATCCCCACCCTTAGGGCAGAGCCGCAGAGGAGGGACGGGCTTGCAGCGTGAGCAGGAAATGGGTCCCCGTGACCAGACGCCGCTTTCGTGCTTCTTACTGGCCCCATGCTGTCCTGCTGGACCGAGGATGTGTACTAGAGAGGGCAGCCCACTCCCACCTGCTCCAGTGCCCCTCGGGTCCGCAGGCCAGGGTACTGCACAGCGACAGGCTTCAACGCCCCCTTCGCGGAGACCCGGGAAGCACCTGCCTCCTCCGCTTACTGGATTTTGTTTCTGGGCGGCGACCGTTTTCTAAAATCTGAGAAAGCCTGGCCTCTCCCCTGCTCCTCCCCCGTGAGGAGGTTCCTGGAGGGAGGTGTCTGCTTTGTAAAGTTCAGCCTCACGGGCTGCGTCTGAGGAGGAGTTTGGAGACCATCAGCTTCCTTTCTGTTCTCTCACCTCAGTCTTCCAGCCAGAAAGAAGGAAGCCTCAGCGGATCCCTGTTTGTGCTAACCTCGGGGTCCCTCTGCCAGCCTGGCCTGCACAGCCTTGTCTCTGGGCACCGAGGGAAGCAAAGGCCCTGCCAGCCGTGTCCAGAGCTCCATGCTGCTCCTACCGAGGGCTGCCTGGCACCAGGACACTTGTGCTTGGGTCTTTGTGGAGGATAGAGGCAGGTTAGAGGATGGAGGGGGTTTAAAAGGCAGGTTCCTAGGAAAATTCCCTAGGGGTGGGATTGGAGGGGCACTGAGGAAGGTGGGGGACCCTCGGGGGCAGGCGCCTTAGGAGTGAGTTGGTCCATGAAGCTGGGAGAGGCGCTTTCCAGCATAAATTCTCATTTCAGCTAAACAGCTTGTCCTCTGCAAGCCTGTGTGCACCTGAACCATCTCTGTTCTCTGAGCCTCCGCCCCTTGGAGGAGGAGGAGGAGGGGTAGGAGAAGGAGGAAGATAAGGGGGAGGGGGCGGGGAGGAGCAGGAGGTAGAAGAAGGGAAGCAGGAGGAAGAGGAGGAGGGGAGGAGCAGGAGGCAGAGCGGGAGGAGGAGGCCCATTCTGCACTGAATGCACCTCCTGGCCCCAGGCCCTCCTGCCCAGGCTCGCAGCTGCCGGTCACTCAGCTCACTTCTCCTGGCTTTGCTGCTGCGCTGCCTCTGGCTGGGGGCTGTGGTGTGACTGTGCCGGGCTGGAAGGCGTGTTGGTGCTGACCTCGGATCTGTGCTGGGTCCTCTGGCTGGGGACTGGAAGGCGTGTTGGTGCTGACCTCGGATCTGTGCTGGGTCCTCTGGCTGGGAGCTGGAAGGCGTGTTTGTGCTGACCTCAGATCTGTATTGGGTCCTGTGGCTGGGAGCTGGAAGGCGTGTTGGGGCTGACCTCGGATCTGTGCTGGGTCCTCTGGCTGGGAGCTGGAAGGTGGCGTTGGTGCTGACCTCGGATCTGTGTTGGGTCCTCTGGCTGGGGGCTGGAAGGTGGCATTGGTGCTGACCTCGGATCTGTGCTGGGTCCTCGAGTGTCAGCCCTGTCTCCCTTTTGGTGGCTCATCTTGATGCAGGGGCTCTGATCCGCTCAGGGGAGCCTGTTTTCCAGCTGAAATGAGTCTTCACCCCCAAAGGAACAGGGTCCTGCCCGAGCTGACTCAGAGTCGGGATGCTCAGGTCGTTAGTCGTACGTTCCTATTGTGAAGATGAAGGAGGATGCTGTGGGAGGTTTGGGAAGACCACCTGTCCCAGTTCAGCCTTTCCCGTCAACACAGGGTCGGCTGACACTGTAAACACACCCTGGCGGCCTCCTGCAGACCAGGCTCGAACCCTGCTGCCAACTCCAGGCACGTGGCCTGAGGGCCTCGAGGACCTCCGGCCTCCTGGACCAGAAAACAGCCCTGCCTGCCAGTGAGAGGGCAGACAGATGGACACCAGCATCCCCAAACCCAAGAAGACAAAACCCAAAACCCTCATTTATGCTTCCATTTCTGCTCATGCATAGAAGGCGGAATACTGACCCCGAGCCAACCACCCCGGCCTGTACGGCACGTGCGCGTGGCCTGTGTGCGGGATAAGGCTAGGATCTGAGGTGGGGATGAGCCTGGGTTATCGGGGTGGGCCCGGAGTTGTCACAAGGGTCCTTAGAGGGATGGGGCAGGAGAGGGAGAGGGGATGATAGAGGTGGAGCCATGGGTGGGGGCTGGGGGCCGTGGTGGGACCCTCAAGGCTGCCGGGGTCCGAATATGGGCACTTCCTGTGCACCCAGGGCCACCCCAGGCTGTGGGCTCTGGAGAAGTTAAGGATGAGTCCTCGGCCTTCAGAATCTGCTGATCCTCAGTGGAACCGCTGGTGATCAGGTCCCGGAATGACCTCCCAGCAGGCCCGGGGCGTCGGCCAGGAGCTGGACACCCGAGGCTGTGGGTGGGGCAGGGAGGAGGGCAGGCCCGTGTGCAGGGGTGTTGGGGTCCGCTTCTGGAAGATGCCTACAGGTGGGAGCAGTGCGTGTGGTTAACGGACACTAGCAGGGGACTGCGAGGCGACGCTCTGGCGCGATGGTGGCCGGGCCAGGGTGGTGTTTGCTCAGATTCCGAAATCCAGGGGTGCGGTGGGCGGCACAGGCAGGCCCTGGACAGGAAAGCACTGGTGGGTGAGTTAATCAGACCCCAACTGGGGGCCTGGGGCTCATGCCTTGCCTTCAGAGAGATGTGAGCTCTACTTTCGGAGAGTGAGGCAAAGGCACAGAACCCGCTCCTGGGAAGCGCTCGCTGTCCAGCCCCGTGCCTGGCGCTGCGGCCGAGGGGAGAACCCATGCCGAGTGGGGCCCTGGGCGGTGCTCATGCAGCCAGGCGGGCATGGCATGCTGAGGGTTTTCATAAAGAAACGCTCACCAGGTGCCTGCCAAGCAGGCCCTCAGCCCTGAGGGTGCTTGCCAGCGGCCGGGCGAACGTGAGCCCCGCTTTTCCAGAGCACCGCATGGGCCCTCGGCTATCTGGAATGCCTTGCTGGGCCTTCCCGTTATCCGGAACACACAGGCAGAGCCCTTCCATCCTCCGGACTGCCCAGCCACGCAGGAGCTGCTGCGCAGTGGCTGGTGTTTAAATGAATTCCTGGGTGGCCCCTGGAGCAGCACTTGCCTGGTCGCTTGACTGCAGAGGCGGCTCCTCGCTGAGCCTTCGGACATTCGCCGGCGGTCCTCACTTGCTCTGCACGGGCCACTTCAAGCACCTCCAGACCTCACTGTGTCCACAACCCTCCTCCTTGGCTCACGTCTCTTCCTGGGGTCTCAAGGAAGCAGCATCTCCTCAGGGGCCTCTCAGCCACCTCCAGGGCTGTCTCTGCCTCAGCGTCGGTTTCCCGGGTCCCTCCCACCCCTGACCCCCTGTGCCTGCGGCCCTGCCAGGCGTGATGACCAACACGTGTCCCCTAGAGGGGCTTCCGTCATGTTGAACCCCTGGATGGCTTGCAGGCAGGGAGATGGAGAAGCAGCCCCTTCACGGGGCAGATGGTGCTGTGGTCTTCACGGCTTCAGTCTGGGTCAGCAGGTGCTGCAGCAGGTCAGCTCTTCCCCGTCTTCAGTAAAGGATGGAAGAGAGGACCGGGGTCCCCATCATCAGTGGCACATCAGGGACACCACGGTACTGAGCAGAGGTTCTGGGGCTGAGCCCTGACACTTGAAGCTGTGTGTGGTGACAAGTGATGCCATGTGTGGTGACATATGCCATGTGTAGTGACACGTCATGGGTGGTGACACATGATACTGTGTGTGGTGACATGTGATGCCCTTTGTGGTGACATATGATCTTGTGTGTAGCAACGCATGATGCCATGTATATTCCACATATGTCATGTGGGATGACACATGAGTCATGTGTGGTGACACATGATCTTGTGTGTAGTGACACACAATGCTTTGTGTAGTGATGTGATGCCATGTGTAGTGACACATGATCTTGTGTGTAGTGATGCACGATGCTGTGTGTAGTGACATATGCCATGCATGGTGATATGTGATGTCATGTGTGGTGACACATGATCTTGTGTGTAGCGACACACGATGCTGTGTGGTGACATGTGATGCCATGTGTAGTGACACATGATCTTGTGTGTGATATGCAATGCCATGCGTAGTGACATACGCTGTGTGTGGTGACATGTCATGTGTGGTGACACATCTTGTGTGTAGTGATGTGTGATGCCATGTGTAGGGACATGATTCCATGTGTGGCAACACATGATCTTGTGTGTGGCAATGCATGATCTCGTGTGGTGATGCATGATGCCATGTGTAATGACACATGATCCTTGTGTAGTGACACACGATGCTGTGTGTGGTGACATGCCATGTGTGGTGACATGTCATGTGTGGTGACACATGATGCTGTGGTGACATGTGATGCTGTGTAGTGACATGATGCCGTGCATGGTGACATATGATGTCATGTGTGGTGACACATGATCTTGTGTGGAGCGACACGATGCTGTGTGGTGACATGTGATGCCATGTGTAGTGACACATGATCTTGTGTGATACGCAATGCCATGTGTAGTGACATATGCTGTGTGTGGTGACATGTCATGTGTGGTGACACATCTTGTGTGTAGTGATATGTGATGCCATGTGTAGGGACGTGATGCCATGTGTGGCAACACATGATCTCGTGTGTGGCAATGCATGATCTCATGTGGTGACACATGATGCCATGTGTAGTGATGCATGATGCCATGTGTAATGACACATGATCCTTGTGTAGTGACACACGATGCTGTGTGTGGTGACATGCCATGCGTGGTGACATGATGTCATGTGTGGTGACACATGATGCTGTGTGGTGACATGTGATGCTGTGTGTAGTGACATGCCATGCATGGTGACATATGTCATGTGTGGTGACACATGATCTTGTGTGTAGTGACACACAATGCTGTGTGGTGACGTGATGCCGTGTGGTGACACGTTATCTTGTGTGTAGTGGCACACAATGCCGTTTGTAGTGACATATGCCATGTGTGGTGACACATGATCTCGTGTAGTGACGTGATGCCATGTGTAGTGACATACGATGCCGTGTGTGGTGATGGGATCCCGTGCCTGGTGATGAGGCCAGGCTGGCTTGGAAGGCTCAGGTCCAGCTCCCTGGGGCCGCTGGGTGCTCCCCGAGGCCGCCCATCCCTGTTCGGGCCCTGGGGTGGGAGCTGGGCTGCAAAGTGGCCTGGACTTTATTTCCCTCTAGGCACAGTGTTTCTCTCAGCAGATTAATTGGTGTTTGGGGTGTTTCCGCGAATGTCAGGAAGCCTGGCTGGTGCTGAAGGACCCTCTCAAAGCTGTGGGTGGGCACCATGCTTAGCGGAGGGCCCGGGGCCACTTGGTTGCATTGTGACATTTTCATGATTTTTAAAGTTTTATTTTTTAAAATGACTCAAGTCCAACAGGAGCTTTATTCAGTATTTGAGACCCCAGCCAGTACAATGCTGCCTGGAATAAAGAGTAAAACGCCTCCAAAACCCCAGCTCCCAGTTCTCCCTCCCTGGACCCCACTACTGGGCGTCTCCTCACAGCCTTGGGTCGTTTCCTCCACGCTGAGGCCACGTCCCTGCTCTGTGGCCTGGTGGACCCAGGTGGTTTTCACTCAAAACAGGAATTTGTTTACATCCTTTTATGGTCACAAATAATAACAAATCGGCTTCTAGACGACAATGAAGTTGAGCATAGATACCAGGACCAGACCGGCTACGTACCCCGGGAGCCATGGGTGGGCCGAGGGTCACCCTCAGGACCCTGCATTCTCCCCTGGGTGTGTAGCAGCCCTGCAGGACAGGAGCGTCAGGGCCGGCCTCCTCCGCATCTCCTGGCAGAGGCGTTGCTGTCGCAGCTGGCTCTGCACAGCTGGCGGTAGGAGTCCCTGCACCTGGCAGCCCTCCATGCCTGTTGGGTGTTTTGCAGTCCCTAGGCCCAGCCTTGAGGGTCTTATGCACCAGCCTGGCAGGACAGGCAGCAGGGAGTTAACAGGACCATTGTGAGGATGCTGTGATCTCAGAGCTGTGTCATTGCTGATGGAAGAGGTGACGTCCCCTCCACAGAAAGCTCCTTTGTGGGTGACCCTGGCCCGTCCCCATGCAGCCCTGCGCAGGTCGTGAGGGGTCCTCTCCCTCTCCCGGGGTCCCCTCGGGGCACTGAGAATAGCCCCCTCCTTCATCCCTGCTATCAGCTCGTGACACAGGACGGTTTGGGTCCCAGTTGTATCTAGAGAACCAGGGGAAAGGTCACGCTGTCTAGACATTAATCCCGCGCGTGGCATTTCTTCCTGGGCCTGTATCCTGGCAACAGGAGGGTGGGTGGGGCCCAGCTCCTCCCCTCCTCAGAACCTTCTGGGGCTGGAGGTGCAGTGAGGGCAGGGAAGGGGGCCTGGAGAAGGCGGTGCCCTCGGGCTGGGCCTGGAGTGGGCAGCAGTCCCAGACTCCACAGGAGGAGAAACCACGGCTCCCGGCTGTGCTGTGGTGGGGCGAGCAGTGGCGGGGAATGCCCGGGAGCCTTGCTGGGAGCTGTGCATGGCCAAGCACAGGCACCTGCTCTGACTCTCCCAAGCCTGACGCCGTCCTCCCTGGTCACAGATTCCTGCCTCTCCCAGGAGGGCACGAGGGCAGTCTGTGCCACTCAGCCGCGTCCGCCCTAAGCCAGGAGACTCTGGCCACCCCCACCCCACCCAGCCCCGCCTGGAGCTCCTGCACTGGTTCCTGGCTGGCACTGGGTCAGCTGGGGCCTGCCTGTGCCGCTCCATACCCCTCAGGCTCCTTGAGGACAGACAGGCAGACAGGCACTCGAGAGGAGGGACCTTGGCCAGACAGTTTGCCTCCTGCCCGCACCCCCACAGATGCTTGCTTTGAACCCCTTGCAAAGGGCTCACTGCCAGTGCTCAGGGCGTTGAATGAGGAGCCTCCTGAGGCCTGGGGAAGCCGGATCAGATCCCAGGGCTGGGTGGGTCTGGACTCGGGAGGAGGGCAGAAGTCACGCCGGCTCGGAGCAGAGAATCCTGGAACTGCAGGGCTCAGGAGAGCTGGAAAGGGGAGGACAGGGCGCTCTGGTGCCTGGAGAGCCAGAGTCCGTTCATGTGGAAGTGTTTGGGGCTGCGCTGCAGTGCCAGCCCCAGCGTCTCAGGAACGGAGCGGGACCCCGAGTTTCTGGCTGTGCAAGGCCCCATGTGGTCAGCAGCCCATTCGGGCTTGTCTTGCTGTTAATTAGATTGGAAAACCTCGGCCTTCTGTGGCTTACATCACTCACTCCTGCAGTGCTCGTCTCGTGCCCGCAGGCCTGGAAGGCGTGGAGCGGGTCGGGTGGCCTGTGGGTTTCCAGGAAGGGAGCTCACGCCGTTTGGAGGTTGGCGAGGTACCTGCCATGCCTGCCTTGCACAGAGCCACATGTGGACCACTGAGTGGAGAGCGCCTTTAAACCCCTCCACACCTGAGGCTGAGGGCCGTGTGACAGGACCCAGCACAGGTCCCCCAGGGCCAGCCGTCTAGAATTCCTAGCACGGTGACCATGACCTGTGTGATATGTGCGACCTCGCAGCTTGCGACCCTCCATTCCTGGCGGTGGTGTGGTGGCATCTTCACCCCGTTCCATGCCAACACACTCACATGGACACACGCCCAGGCTGATACGCACACATGGCTCGCACATACACAAATGCAGGCTCTCACATACACACATGCAGGCTCTCACACACACAAACAGCTCACACACACAGGCTGTCACACACATGGCTCACACACAGGCTGTTACACACACACAGGCTGTCACATACACACAGCTCACAGGCTCTCATACACACAGGTTCACACACACACACAGGCTTACATACACACAGACTGTCACACAAGGCTCATACAGGCTCTCACACAGGTTCACATACACAGCTCATACACACACATGCAGGCACACACAGGCTCACACACACACAGGTTCACACACGGCTCACACACATATGCAGGCACACACAGGTTTACACACACAGGCTCACACGCAGGTTCACATACACGGGTCACATACACGTGGGCTCACAACCCTCATACATGCAGGCACACATAGGCTCTCAGGCATACACAGGCACCTTTGGCATACACACATGGCTCACACACATGGGCTCACACACACATGGGCTCACAGGCTCACACACATGCTCACACACACAGGTTTACATACATGGCTCACACATGCAGGCACACACAGGCTCTCTCACATACAGAGGCTTATATACACACACAGGTTCACATGCTCACACAGGTTTACATACACTACTCACACACAGGCTCACTGTGAGGTTTAATCTCAGCAAAGTCTAAGCACGTTGACTTGGCTCAGGGACCCTGGCACGGCCCTTGCTGTCTGCAGAGGGGCAGGAGAGCTGCTGGGCTTGCTGGGCAGGCGTTTGGAGTGCTACGGCGGGGCCTCGCCTGTGAGCACTGAGCGACTCTCACCTCTTCCTGTGGTGTTTGAAAGGGTGGAGGCTGCAGGGTGGAGCTGCAGGAACAGAAAAGATGGCAGAAGCCAGGAGCTGGGCATTTGTGTGGGTTTGACCTGATGCACCTTGCAGCATGGTAGAACCCAGGCAGGGCAGCAAGAGGCACCCGTGAGTTGCTGAGCTGTGTGGGTCTCAGGGCACAGTGGGTGGCACGAGATCTCCCAGCTATTCATCAGTGGAAAACGGGGCCTCTGCCCAGCACCCTGCCAAGGAAAGGGGAGGTGGTGGCAGCCCCAGGTTAGGCCACTGGGTGGGGTGGGGCTGTGGGCCCTCCTAGGTGGAGGGGCCTGTTATGCAGGAGACCACCTGGTGGGTGGTTTCAGGAATGTCGAAGTGGTGTGTTTTTTTTTTTTTTTTTTTTTGACGAGCCTTGCACTGTCGCCCAGGCTGGAGTATGGTGGCATGATCTCGGCTCACTGCAACCTCTGCCTCCCTAGTTCAAGTGATTCTCCTGCCTCGGCCTCCCCAGTAGCTGGGATTACAGGCATGTGCCACCGCACCTGGCTAATTTTTTTTAGTAGAGATGGGGTTTCACCATGTTGGTCAGGCTGGTCTCGAACTCCTGACCTCGGGTGATCCGCTCGCCTTGGCCTCCCAAAGTGCTGGGTTTACAGGTGTAAGCCACTGTGCTGGCTGAAGTGGTTTAAAGTCCCCATTTTTGACACCTTCTCCTTCTCCATAGGGCAGCTCCAGCTTGGAAACAGTGTCCTGGAGCTTGAGGGGTTGGAAACCGTGGCTTATGTTCCATGGTGACCTGCTTCCTGAGGGTCAGCTGGTCCAGTTCCTCAGCGTTGGCCGGTCCCTGAGTGAGCGTTGGCCTGCGGCCCTTGCTGCGCTGGGCCATTCCCTGAGGTTCCACCGCCTTCCCTTTCCCTGATGCCCTGTTCAGCAATTTGCAGAGGGAAAGGCGTGGAGCCCACAAGCGCCTCTGGCAGCAGCAGGACCCTCCCGAAGCTGCCTCCTCACACAGCGGGGCGCCCGCCTCCCGCAGGGCCCGGCTCTGAGGGTCACGTGAGGGATCTGGGCCCCGGCCTCTCTTGAGTCGCAGCCTCCTCGGGGTCAGCCTAGGTTGTCCTCACCTCTCCTGGAGTTACTACAGAACCAGGAGGCTCATGGCCATTCAGTTAATGCTGAATTGGGTACCTTAGGCCTGAGTGAAACGTTAATGGAGGCAGCCGGCCAGAGCTCCGGGCATTGGGAGGATGGCATGGTTTTCTCCCTGTATTGCCCACACCGGTGGAGGCAGTTCCATCCTGCAGACGCCGTGGTTCTGAGGTGGAGCCCTTAGCTGCCCGTCTCGGACTCTCTCGGACCAGGGTTCTGCAGTGTCCTGGGGGCAGAGGCCGGGCGCACTCAGCTTCTCGCCCAGGGCCCTCCTGTTGGGCATTTGGATTTGGAATCCGAGGCTGTGGGAACAGCTGCCTCCCCGTGAGTTCCACCTTGCAGACACAGGCCTGCAGGGCTGCCGGCCCCTGGTGGAAACCATCCCTGCAGAGGGGCCTGGGCGCTGGTGCTGGGAGAGGGTAAGGAGTGGGGGACTTCAGGATCCCCCCTTGGCGGGACCCCAGCAGTCCACCCCAGCTCCTGCAGCGCCCGGCCTGTCATCCACCATAACACGGGGGCACCTTCTTGGGTGGAGGTGGCGGCGGTCATGGCAATTCAGGAGCAGACCGCGGCCTCCTGTGCCTCTGCGGTGGGCCCTGGTGGTCCTGGCAGGCGCATGGCACAAGCATGCTCAGGGCTCTGCTGGGGAGCGGAGGAGGCCCTCTGCGGGTGGAGAGGCAGGTCAGGAGGCACGGCTGCAGGTCAACGCGCCCGGACCACGACTGTGCCTTGGGTTAGCCGTGGGTCTCTGGGCGAGGGTCCAAGCATGGTTCCCGGGATAAGGACACCTACCCCGAGGTGCCCCATGGAGGATGACCCCCCCGTCCCAGGGCGGCCATGCCTGAGCCTGTGGGGAGTCACCTCCCACGGTGCCAAGGTGCTCCCCGAGGCCCGTGCGGCCCCCCTGCACCTGTGCAGCATTTGTGAGAACTCAGTCAGTGGAGGCAACAAGGCGCAGCCTCCACTCCCTGATTGGAGTTGCAACCTGACCCTGGACCAGAGCGCGGGGCCGGGTCCTGGTGGCTTCTGCCGTGCAGTTTGGAAGCTCCTGAAAACCAGCTCCCTTCCAGGGCAGCACTTGGCTCCCCCGGCCCTCCCTCAGTGCTGAATTGGGTATGGCAGTGCCGTGGGGACCCTGCCAGGCTCGCAGCACAGCCCCTTCCGCCTCCTGCCTGTTGGTTTCGGTGGCTCAGGCACTGCCTCGCCTGCGCGCCTGCTTCCTGCAGACCTGAGCCGCGGCAGCCAGGATCCTTCCCCAGCCAGTTCCCCTTCTGTTTGACGTGTTTCCAAACTGGCCCCTGTGCGGGTTCCAGAACTTTCTGCGGATCTCTCGCACCTGAAGACTTCCCTGTAGCAGTTCCCAGGATGCTTCTCATACAGATGCCTGGGCCCAGGCTCGGGGCCAGTCAGCCTCATAGTGAGGGGCTGGGTCTGACTCATGGCATCGCAGCTTCTCCTTGGTGCTGCTGGGCCTGTGAGCCGACGAGTGGGCAGCACCACCCACCGCCTCCTTCCTCACACCAGTCTTGTGCTGTGCAGAGTCCCGGCCGTGTATGCTGTGAGTGCAGTGCGACCTCATCCCCCTGTCTCCCTGGACACACCTGTCAGAGCCCCAGCCGTTTGTGTGTGTGTGTGTGTGTGTGTGTGTGTGCTGTGAGTGCAGTTGACCATGTCTACCCCTCCCCCTGGACACACCTGTCAGAGCCCTGGCTGTGTGTGTGTGTGTGTGTGTGTGTATGTGTGTGTGTGCGTGTGCCGTGAGCGCAGTGTGATGTCTGCCCATGTCCCTGGACATGCCTGTTGGAGCCTCAGCCGTGTGTGTGTGTGTGTGCGCGCCGTGAGTGCAGTGTGATCATGTCTGCCAATGTCCCTGGACACGCCTGTCAGAGCCCCAGACTGGGCTCCCCTACAGGACCCTAGTGCTGCCCTGGAGTCGGCGGGTCCCTGGGACCCCTGCAACTGTCCCCCAAGAGGTGAGCGTGGAGGTGGACCCCCAGCCCCCACCCTCGGGTGGCCCAAGGTCTCTGAAAACCATCACGGCAGGGGCCATGACCCCGCTCACCCACATCTTTCTGTGTGAACACTGAGAGTTGGAGCAGGCTGGAGACTTGCACAAGGTGGGGTCCTGCATCTGGACTGAGGCTCCCTCTTGACGTCCAGCCTCCCGGCCTTCCCGGCCCCCCCAGCCCCCGCTCCTCAGGGGCAGATTTGGGGCCTGTGGCCTCTGGACTTGGGCAGCAGGAAGGAAACACCTCTGGGAGCCTGCGGTGACCTGCATCGTCCCCAGGGTGGCCTGGCAGGGGACACTGTTTTCCAAAGCAGAGCCAGGGGGCCAAGGGCTCTTGGGATTCATGAGACCCACGTTTATCCCAAGTCAGAGCAGCACATTTGTGCGTGCAAACTTCCCCGCAGGTGGGCCTTGCCCTGACGTGGGCCAGCTGCCTGGACGCCGCGCCGTTGTTCCAGCCTGAAGCATCCGTGAGGCCTCATCCCAGGATCCCTGTCAGAGTCTCATACTGTTGTCCAGGCTGGAGTGCAGTGGCACGATCTCAGCTCCGCCTCCCAGGTTCAAGCAATTCTCCTGCCTCAGCCTCCCAAGTAGCTGGGATTACAGGCGCCCACCACCTCCGCCCGCTAACGTTTTGTATTTTAG
>CAUYLG010031015.1:0-80076 GCA_963573385.1 Cacajao melanocephalus | reverse complement strand
TTCTGATTTCGGGTGTTCTCAGCCTTTTTGCACTGGTTTCTTCCCATTTTTGTGGATTTATCCACCTGTCGTCTTTGTAATTGCCGACTTTCAGATTGGGTCTGAGTGGACGTCCGGCTTATTGGTGATGAAGTTTTTTCTGTTTCTTAGTTCTCCTTCGGCAGACGTGGTTTCCCCGCAGAGCTAGGCTTTCCCTGGTTCAGCTGTGCTTACTGTGAAACTCTCAGTCCTCAGTGCTTCCAATTGCTGTTCTTGTGGGGATGGGACCAGCCGACTCCCACTCAAAGGGCACCCAGTCGCGTATACTCTGCACTGAGAAGTGCTGCGCTGTGCTGGGGCGCTGGCAAAACAGCTGCGCCGGCCAAAAGAGTCACGCTGGTGACCTGAGTGGCTCCTCCGTTGGGTAGCTCCCAGTTTGTGGGCAACAGAAATTCGTCTGAAATTGCGGTGTCCACACACTCTCTGCGCTTTCATTGGGAGCTACAATCCTGAGCTGTTGTTAATCGGCCATCTTAGATCTCTCTCCCCCCGGTGATGAAGTTTTTTCTGTTTCTTAGTTTTCCTTTGGCGGACGCCCCTTCCCCACAGAGCTGGACCTTCCTGGTTCGGCTGTGCTTGCTGTGAAACTTTCAGTCCTTAGCGCTTCCAATTGCTGTTCTCCTTGTGGGCATGGGACCAGCCGAGCCTGACTCAAAGGGCACCCGTCTCGTATACTCCACACTGAGAAGCGCCCTGCCGGGCACGGGCAAAACAGCCTCGCCGGCCAAAAAAGTCACGCTGGCGACCCGTGTGGCTTCTCCGCTGGGAATCTCCCAGTCTGTGGGCAACAAAAATTCGTCTGAAAGTGCGGCGTCCACTCGCTCTCTGCGCTTTCCCTGGGAGCTACAATCCTGAGCTGTTGTTAATTGGCCATCTTGGATCTCTCTCATTTTGTCAGTTTTTAAAAATAGTAGCTGTACTAATTGATGTAAGATGGTATCTCATTACAGTCTCGACTTGCATTTTCCTAGTGATTAGTGGTATTGAGCATATTTTCATGTACTTATTGGTCCTTAGCATATCTTCTTTACAGAAATATCTCTGGAGGTCCTTTGCCCATTTTTACTTGGGTTGTTTGTTTCGTTGTTATTGAGTCAGGAATTCTCTATACTTTCTGGATACTAATATCTTATCAGATATATGATTTGCAAATATTTTCTCCCATTCTCTGTGCTGACTTTTTATTCTGTGAAAATCGTCTTATGTTGTAATTTTAAAAATTTGTTATGAAGTCTGATTTTGTACTGTTTTCTTTTAAGAGTTGTATAGTTTTAAGTCTTACATTTAGGTCTTTTATTCTTTTTGAATTAATTTATGATGCTAGGTTAAAGTTTGACTGTATTCTTTTATATGTAGACTTCCAGTTTCCCAGCACCATCTGTTGAAAAGATTGCCCTTTGTCCTTTTCTCTTGGCACTTTGCAAAAAATAATAATAATAATAATCATTTGACCATATATGGGATGAATTATTTCTAGGCTCTCTGTTCTATTCTTTTGGTCTGTGTGTGTGTGTTTATACTAGTACCACACTGTTTTGATTACTCCATGTTTGTAGCAAATTTAAAATCAGGAAGTATATGTCCTACAGCTATATTCTTTTTCAATATTATTTTGGTTATTTGAGGTCCCTTGAGGTTTCATGTAAATTTTAGGATGGGTTTTTCTATTTCTTCAAAAGATATCATTGGGATTTTGATAGGGATTGCATTGGATTTGCAGGTCATTTGGGGTAGTATTGACACCTTAACAATATTAAGTCTTTCAATCCATGAACACAGAATGTGTTTTCCTTTATTTATGTCTTCTTTAATGTCTTTCAGCAATGTTTTGTAGCTTTCATTGCACAACTGTTTCACCTGCTTGGTTAATCTTACTATTTTATTTTCTGGATGCTACTGCAAATGGAATTGTTTTCATAATTTTCTTTTCAGATTGTTCATTGTTACTGTATAGAAATGGAATAACTAATTTTCTGTGTTGGCTTTGTTTCTTGCTCCTTGGCTAAATTCCTTAATTAACTCTAACATTTTTGTGTGGAATATTTAGGGTTTTCTACTTATAAGATCATAATATTTGTGAACAGAGAATATTTTGCTTCTTTCTTTACAATGTGGATGCGTTTTGTTTCTTTTTCTAGTCTAATCCTCTAGTTAGAATTTCCAGTGATATGTTAAATAGAAATGGTGAAAAAGGGTATCCTTGTTTTCTTTCTGATTTTAGAATAAATGCTTTCAGTCTATCACCATTGATTGTGATTTTCCTGTGAAATTTTCATACATGGCTTTTTATTATTTATTTATTTATTTGAGACAGAGTCTCACTCTGTCAGCCAGGTAGGAGTGCAGTGGTACAATCTCAGCTCACTGCAACCTCTAAATCCCAGTTCAAGTGATTTTCATGCTTCAGTCTACCAAGTAGCTGTGATTAGGTGCCTGCCACTACACCTGGCTAATTTTGTATCTTTAGTAGAGACAGGGTTTTGCTATTTTGGCCAGGCTGGTCTCAAACTCCTGACCTCAGGTGATCCACCCACTTCAGCCTCCCAGGTGCTGGGATCACAGGCATTAGCCACCATGTTCAGCCCAAACATGACTTTTATTATCTTGAAATTGTTTCCTCCTCTTCCTAGTTTGTTGAGAGTTTTTTTGTTTTTAGTCATAGTGGGTGTTGAATTTTGTCAAATGCTTTTTTCTTAGATCATGTGGTTATCTTCTACCCCTCATTCTGTTAATGTGGTGTATTACATTTGTTGATTTTCAAATGTTGAGCTTATCCTTGCATTCAAGACAAAAAAATCCCACTTGATCATTGTGTATTATCCTTTATTGTCCCAATTTTTTTTTTCTGATTTTACCAATTTATGCTTTCTCTCTTCTTACTTCATCTAGCTAACGGTTTGTCAAATTTGTTGATCTTTTCAAAGAACCAACTTCCGGTTTCATTGATTTTCTCTGTTTTTGCCATTCATTATTTTATCTCTTCCATAATCTTTATTATTTCCTTCCTTATATTAGCTTTGAGTTTAGTTTGTTACAATTTGTATAGTTTAGTAAGCTATAAATTTAGGTTGTTAATTTGATATCTTTCTTCTTTTCTAACCTACATATTTATAAATTTCCCTCTTAGAAATGTTTTCTTCTATTCCTAATTTGTTGAGTACTTTTTTATCATAAAAGTGTGTTGAATTTTGCCAAATGCTCTTTTCTTAGCTTTTGCTCTGCCCTAAACTTTTTGGTTTGTTGTGTTTTCATTGTCATGGATCCCTAAGTATCTTTACATTTCTCTCGTGATATTGTCTCTGATCCCTTGGCTACTTAAGAGTGTGGTGTTGTATTTCCAAATATTTAGGAATTTTTCACTTTTACTTCTGTTTTTGATTTGTAACTTTATCCTATTTTGATAAGAAAAACACACTTTATATTATTTCTGTATTTTTTAATTTGTTGAGAACAAACTGTGGCCTAACATATGATCTATCCTGAAAAATGTTCCATGAGCATTTGAGAAGAATGTCCATGCTATTGTTGTTGAGTGGAGTGTTCTGCTCCTGTCTGTTAGATGTAGTTGATTTATTGTGTTGTTTAAGTTCTCTATTTCCTTTATCTCTGTCTGGCTGTTCCACCTATTTTTGAGAATGGAGCATTAAAGTATTATTGTAGAACTCTTTATTTCTCCTTTCAATTCTGTCAGTTTTTTCTACATATATTTTGATGGTCTGTTATTAGGTGTGTAACTGCTTATAATTTTTATATTTTCTTTCTGTGTTAAAGCTTACCTTAGTATATAATATTCTTTGTCCTTTGTAAACTTTTTTGTTTTAAAGTGTGTGTTTACTAATATGGCCCCTGCTCTTCTGTTTCAATTACTATTTGCATGGAATATCTTTTCCCATCTTTTCATTTTTCAGTCTATTAGTGTCTTTGGACCTAAAGTTAGTCTCTTATGGAAAGAATATAGTTGAATTGTGTATCTCTATATATTCTTTCAATTTCTTTTAGTCCATTTACATTTCAAGTAATTACTCATAAGAAGGGATTTGGTTATTTTACTATTTGTCCTCTATATGACAAATAGCTGTTGTGTACCTCATTTTCTTTTGCATTAATTGATTTTCTTTTGGTATAATATATTAAAGTTTTTAATTTCCTTTTGTGTATATTTCATAACTATTTTCTTTTTGGTTATCATGAGAACTACATTTAAAATCCTAAAGTTTTATCATTCTAACTTGAATTTTTACCAGGTTAACTTCAATAGCATACAGAAACTGTTCCTTTATAGCTTCCTCACCACTCCTTTTTGTTATTGATGTCACAAAAGTATGTATTTACCCAATGTGCACCCCAAAACTTAAGCTAATAATTCTTTTAAATACCCCAGTTTCTGAAATTAACCATAAAACAAAAAGTGTTACAAAGCATTTTTATAATAAAATTAGCTTTTGTAATTGCTCATGTATTTATCTTTATTAAGAACTTTTTCTCTTCATAAATTTTGAGTGACTATATAGGGTCAGTTCATTTTGCTGTACAGGACTCCCTTGAGCATTTCCTGCAGGGCAGCTTTAATGGTTACAAACTCCCTCAGCCTTTGTCTATCTGGAAATGTGTTATTTTCTCCCTCATTCTGAAGGACAATTTTGCCAGATATATGGGTCTTGTTTTGCAAGCTTTTTTTTTTCCTTTCTTTTAGCACTTTGAATATATTGGCTATTGCCTTCTAACTTCCAAAGTTTCTGATGAGAAATCTGCTGATAATTTTATGGAGGATCTCTTATATGTGATGAGGCACTTCTATCTTCCTGCTTTTTTGATTCTCTTTGAGTTCATCTTACTTGAGGTTTGTTGAGCTTCTTGATGTTTACATTCATGTACTTAAACAATTCATGTAATTCATTAATTTGGGAAAGTTTCAGTCATTATTTCTCTAATATTCTCTCTGTCTCTTTCTCTCCTTCTTCCTTTTGGTATTCCCCCAATGTGTATTGGTCTATTTGATAGTGTTCCACAAGTTCTTTAGGCTCTGTTTACTTTTATTCAATTTTTTTTTTCTTTCTGTTCCTCAGACTAAAAAACTTCTCATTGTCGTATCTTCAGGTTCACAAATTCTGTTTTAGCTCTGCCTGGTTAAATCTGCCTTTGAATCCTTCTAGTGAAGTTTTCATTTCAGTTATTGTACTTCTCAGCTCCAGAATTTCTTTTAAATTTACTTTTAGATTTTCTATCTCTTTATTGATACTCAATTTTTTGTTCATAATGTTTTTTTCTCCACATCTTCCTTCACTTGTTTGAGCGTCTTTAATGCAGTTGTTTTAAGCTCTTTGTCTAGTATATCTACTATCAGGTCTTTTCCAGAGATTATTTCTATTTATTTCATTTTTTATTTCCCCTTTGCCTGGGCCATATTTTTCTAGTTTTTTGTGTGCCTTATTATTTTTCAGTCAAAACTGGGTGTCTAAATCTAATAATGTAGCAACTCCAGAAATCAGATTCCCTAAGGTTTGCTGGATCTCGTTATGGTTTTGTTAATTATTTTTAGTTTTAAATTGTTTTGTAGGTGATCTCTGTGTTAAGGATTATCCTGAGGTGTAAACTTTAGGTCCTCTCAGGTCTTTTCTTAGTCTTTCCCTGGGCATGCATGGTCATTCTCTAATTTTCCCTATATGCAGTTGTGTTTTAAAAATTCCCTAGTCTTTAGTCTGGCTTTCAAAAGACAATAAAGGAAAAATAATAGATGGGCAGGAGAAAGGGCACCAGCCTTGTAAATTCCCTGCAAGTCACTTCAGTGAAAGGGAAAGGAGCTTGTAACAATGAGGGGAGGTACAACAACAATGGCCACCTATCTCTTTGCACCTCTGTGATCAGAAGCAGCAATTAGCAATCAGAGCACAGATCCCAAATATTTGGAGAAAAGAGTCCCTTTTTTGGCCCATTCTGGCTCCAGCAACCTGTTTGCAAACTCCAGGAACGCACAGCTGCCTGCCATGTGGATGAGGGGTGCAGAATGAGTAGCTGCTACTGTATTTAGAGTTGAAATGGACTGAAACTAGCCACAATTAACCATCCCAGTCATCCCCTGGAAACTGCAAGCTTTTCACAGACTCTAGAATTTCAAAATAGTTATATCAGAGAGGTTCTTCCAGTAAAGTTGTTGTCTAGTTAAGGAGACAGATTTCTAGTACTTCCCACTCTGCCATCTTCTCAGAATTCTCTATCAGAATTTAATTTTTTAGACATCAACATGCAAATTAGAAGTGAGCTCCTGCTGCTAACGAACAACCTTGGTTGGGAGGTGATGGTAGATGGAACAAACAAGGTGCATATTCTTATTTCTGATGCTGAAGCAGGAGGAAAAAAAGATTCTAAAAATCTTTGTTTCAATGAAAATTTGACAGCCATCTCCAATTTTTGGTTACTCACCATCTACTCTTGCTTTGAAAATGTTATTGAATTGAATAATAATAAAACCCCACTCCAAGAGGAACAATAAGCCTTATATACACTGCCCCTGTCCCCTAGCCTGAGGAAAGACACCCTACCTGAGAGAGAAACCTCTCATAAAACCACATGTGACAGATAGAGGAGGTGGAGGGGTTGGGGCTTTTCTCTTCTACTTTGTTCTTTGGAACGAAAAGAACTGGCCTTTGCAGCAGTGACTCATGTCTGTAATCCCAGCTCTTTGACAGGTGAGTGGGGCAGATCACTTGAAGACAGGAGTTAGAGACCAGCCTAGCCAACATGGTGAAACTCTATCTCTACTGAAAATACAAAAATTAGCTGGGCATGATGGTGTGCACTTGTAATCCCAGTTACTCGGGACGTAAATGTGAGGCAGGAGAATCCCTTGAATCTGGGAGGTGGAGGTTGCAGTGAGATTAGATGGCACCACTCCACTCCATCCTGGGTGATAGAGCAAGACTCTGACTCAAAGGAAAAAAAAAAACAAACAAAAAAACAAAAAATTGGCCTTTTCTTCAAGAGTTTAAGCTTGATGAGTATTCAATTTTGCTGAGTATTTAACTGGGCTAGGATAAAATGTCCTCGAGTATTTATTCCTCTAGGTAACTCAAGCCATCTGGAAAAATTGTGTGGTGTTTCTTAAATTCAAATTGATTTTTTAAACCATGTATTTTCCCAGATTAAAAGGGTCATTTTCTATCAATAGAAAAACATCAACTTGCTTCTCCTGCAGTCATCTTCATTACTGCAAATGGCAACTCCAACTTTTCATTTGCTCATGTGAAAATATTGGCATAATTTCCGACTTCTTGTTGCCTTTATATCTGATAGTCTACCTATTGGCAAATATTGATCTTCAAAATATACCCAGAAATCTATCACTTCTTACCTCTTTTGTTGCTACTATTCTGGAGCAAGCCGCCATCCTTTCTCACCTCAAGGGTATAGCAATAGCCTTTCTATTGTCTCTGATTTCACTCTTGCCCATCCACCGTATTTTCTCAACGCAGTGTCCAAGAGCAATCTTTTTACAATGTCGTTCAAACATGTTATTTCTCTGTGCAAAATCCTCCAGTGGCTTCCCATCTTAAGAGCTTCCTTTCTCGCACCCTATCATTTCTCTGACCAACTTCAGGGTCTCTTACAGTCTAATTTGTTACTCCCAGCCCTACTTAAGTTCCTCCACCAGGCATCTAGTTTATTGTCTTGATTCCTAATCTTTGTTCAAATATCACCTTCACAAGGAGGCCTTCACATTCTCTATGAAAAAAAAAATAATAGTTTTTTCCCTCCTCATTCTCACCTCACCAGACCTATCTTTCTCTTCTTACTTTGCTCATGATACCTATTATCATCCGAAATACCATATATTAACTTATTTATTTAGTGTATCTGTTCTATGTATCAGAATATAAGTGTCACAGGGACAAAAACCTTGTTTTGTGCACTATTTTATCTCCACTGCCCTCAAGTGTCTAGATCATAATGAGAGCCTGGGGAACATTTTATTGAATTATCTATTGAAGTTTTATAATGTTATCTTAGGCTTTCCTAGGGCTATTTCTAAGTTCTTAAAAATGTGTGCTTATTACTACAAAGAAGACCAGACAAGGGAATTGGACAGATGATTGAAAATCCATCCATGTCGGGGAAATGATTCAACAGAAATGCTATAATTGTACTGAAAACATAGGAATGTCTTCATGAAGAAATCTAGCATCTGCATTAACACAACTAAATGTTGCCACTGGTGGCAGTTTAGCTTTGCGTCTGGAGTATATACTGATTCATTCATTATTTCTTGAAGCAATATTTCAAGATTCAATTTAACCAAAGAGGTAAGTTTGTAAACAGTATCATGGAAGTAAATGTAGTGCTGGTGAGGAAAATAGGAGTACTTGAGAAAAATGTCAGTTGGGCATAATAACTCTGTGATTATGAAATATGATAATAAACAATATGCTGTTGCTTTGAATAACTTCAAAGATTAAATCTGTACAGGATGTTCTTCTTTCCCTTTTCTGTTGTCATTGCTAAAATAGCACATTTATTTTCAAATTACCTTGGAATGCAGTGACCTAACTAAAGACTGTTTATCAGAGAAAAAATCTACTTATCTCTCATCTCCCCACTCACCCCAGTTTCCTTCTCCAGATACCCTAACCCTGCTTGCAGCAACCCTTTATCTTCTTCCATTTTTCTTGCTCCCTTTCACATTACTAGCCTCACTTTACCCTTGTGACTTCCTGATCAGCTACTTCAGCATTACTCTTCCTACCATACTGACTTCCCCACCTTCAGCAATATGCTTGATGTTTCTTTCTATACTTCAACTTCTCATCTCTAGTCCACAGCCATGAGTCACATCTTGGCTGGACACCAACAATTTTTTTCTCTTTTGTTCACTTTCACTTATGTTTTATCTCATATGTTCAATGCCTCAACTAACAATAGTGCTTAAGTCTTTGTGAAGAAGGTTAATCATTCTTCCTGCATCTCTCTTTCCATATAACTCAGGAAAATTGATTTTTCTTTTTTCACTGAGATTCTGTTCAACATGTGCACCCTCGTCCTATACTGTCGCACTTCTTTTGAGATTATTTTCATGTTTTGTCCTTTTCCTTGCAAACATATCTCTCTCTCTCTCTCTACCTTCTTAGGATTTTTCTATCCTGAAATGTGTTCAATATGCCCAAATGATAATATCAAAACCAAACCAAACAATTAGAACCAAAATTGCACAAAGCCTTGAGAATACTTATGGTCTTTATTTAACTGCTGATCTTTTAATGTAAAACTCAAGGGTATAGACTCAGTCAATATTTATGCTTTTTACTTATGCTCACATTTTATAAGCTATTTCTCCCCATTTGCCTGAAACCACTCAGAGGAAACCACTTGCCAATGTATCACCAATTACCTTCTTCTAGCCTTTCTTTAGTCTTCCCTTAATTATCTAGTGAGCACCTACTTTATGCAAGGAAATATATTAGGCAGTGCAGAGGGAATATAAGACAACAAACACACCGACTAACCGTAGATTGCTTCTAAATCGAAAGGCTATGTTATTAATTTAGTGTTGGTTGGAAAATAGATAGAAAAAAATGTAATTGGATGGAAAAGCATAAGGTAAGGGGTAAGCATTTTATACAAAAATAGCACAAGAAATAAATACAGTAAGTAAAGAGGTTAAATCATATCGTGAGAACAAAAACTTCCTAGTCAGAGTGAGTGTATCAGAATCCTAGCTTCACCACTTAATAGTTCCATGACTTTGGTGAAGTTATCTACCTCATTAAATTAGTTTTCTGTAAAGTGGGAATATAATTATAACCACTTCAAAAGGTTAGCTTGCATAGCAAGAGTGACCTTTACTCCAGTTCCCAACAAGTTCCCCATCTCTGTCTGAGATCACCCTAACCTGGACTTTATTGTCCATATCACTATCATCATTTTGGTCAAAGCCATTCAACAAGTCTCTAGGAAGTTCCAAACTTTCCTACATTTTCTTGTCTTCTAAGCTCCTAAGTCTCTAAGAAGTTCCAGAGTTTCCCACATTTTCCTATCTTCTTCTGAGCCCTCCAAACTGTTCCAACCTCTGCCTGTTACCCAGTTCCAAAGTTGCTTTCACATTTTTGGTTATCCTTGTAGTAGCACCCCACTCTATGGGTACCAATTTACTGGATTCGTCCATTCTTATGCTGCTAATAAAGACACACCCGAGACCTGACAATTTATAAAGGAGAGAGGTTTAATTGAGTCACAGTTCCACAGGGCTAGGGAGGCCTCAGGAAACTTAGAATCATGATGGAAGGGGAAGCAAACATGCCCTTCTTTACATGGTGGCAGCAAGGAGAAGTGCAGAGTGAAGTGGGGGAAAGCCTCTTATAAAACTATCAGATCTCATGAGAACTCACTCACTATCATGAGAACAGCGTGGAGTAACCACTCCCATGATTCAATTGCCTCCCACCAGTTCCCTGCCACGACACATGGGAATTATAGGAACCACATTTAAAGATGAGATTTGGGTGGGGACATAGCCAAACTATGTCAGTCACCTTGCAGCCCATTTAAGAGACAACATTTTCCAGGATCCTTTGTAATTACTTGTGATCAGACAACTAAATTCTGACCAATAGCACAAATGATGAATGAAGTTACAAGAAGTCCCCTTTTTTTCTTGTTGCCTGGAATGTGGATGTGAGAGCTGGAGTTTCAGCAGCTGTACTAGATCTTGAATCAGTCTGCTAAGGATTTGGTGGCAGCAAGGTACAAAAAGCCTGATGACAATGGAGCTGCCATCCCTTCCCCGGACTGCCTACTTTTAGGTTATTTTCATGAGAGAAACAAGCCATTTTATTTAAGATATTGTTATTTTTTTTGTTATCATTTTATTTATTTATTTTTTAGACAGGATCTTACTCTGTTGTCTAGGCTGGAGTGCAGTGGCATAATCATGGCTAACTGCAGCCTCAATCTTCTAGGGTCAAGCAATCATTCTGCCTCAGCTTCCTCAGTAGCTTGGACTACAGGTACAGGCCACCATGGTTGGATAATTTTAAAACTTTTTGTAGAGATGGGGTCACACTCTAATGCTCAGGATGGTCTCCTTTTCCTGGGCTCAAGCAATCCTCCTGCCTCTGCCTCCCAAGGTTCTGGCATTACAGGCATGAGCCACTGCGCCCAGCCTTCTCGTTATTGTTGTTTCTGGAGTTACATGCAAGGTGCCAAAGCTTACCTGACATTGATGCTTTTCAATTAACTTTCTTTGAGAATTCAGTTTTCTCTACTTTATATACTTATTAAATATTTTCTAAATTTTACTCACAAAGGGCAGCAAGCACTCCAAATGAGTTGAATTACATTTTTATTTTCAAAATATTTGCTATTAATTAGTGCTATAATATTCTATTTAGTTGGCAGCACCACCTCATTGTTTTATTTGTTATATTAATCCATTCATCATCCTGGTAGCAAGACAAACAAACAAGTTATACTTTTGTTACAGAAGAAGGTAGAAAAATGGATCATACATTGCAGAGAAGTGTAAAGTAATAACATTGGTAAAAGAGGTTAAGAAATGTTGCAAGAGTAGCTTGAAAAGGGGTCAGTTATTTTAGGGTGGATTTTGTCACGTGCGGGAAGAAATACTGAAAAAATGGTGTTTGTGTTCAGGTGCTTCAATCACAACACAAGAAGACTGCCTCCTTTAGAAATGATTGTGGTGTGTAAGTAAGAGGCCAACACAGATGGAACATGGTAATCAAGAACTAATAAGCATGAGTCACAAAGGCAGGGTAAGTCATTGAGGCTGAATTCAGAAGATGAACAACACAGACCTGTAACCATGGAAACACAATAGGCCAAGGATAATTCTAAACCTCTGATCAGTTTTTGTTTAGTATGAAATGCCACTTAGAAAAGAAGGAAAATGAAGTGCAGACAATACCCAGACTTACACTTCACAAACCTTTTTAAAGCCAAACAAGCATGGAGATAATGTTTGCCACGACTAAAGGCAGGCTTATATGCCAGTGCTTGTCAAATCAGACACAGAAATGGGTCCTCACAGAGGATGCAGTGGTCCTAGCAAACCTTTCCATTGTTCTGTTGGTATAGAAAATCAAAGTTACTAAAGACATATGATCAGATATGTGAAGTGATTGATAGAAATAAAATAATGTTGACATTTCTTTTTTTCTTTCTTTTCTTTTTGAGACGGAGTTTTGCTCTTGTTGCCCAAGTTGGAGTGCAACGGTGCAATCTCGGCTCACTGCAACTTGTGCCTCCCAGGTTCAAGCGATTCTCCTGCCACAGCCTCCCTAGTAGCTGGGACTACAGGCACATGCCACCATGCCCAGATAATTTTTTTTTGTATTTTTAATAGAGACAGGGTTTTACCATGTTGGCCAGGCTGGTCTCCAACTGCTAACATCAGGCGATCCACCCGCCTCAGCCTCCCAAAGTGCTGGGGTTACAGGCATGAGCCACTGCACCTGGCCTAATGTTGCCGTTTCTAAACCCTTTGGTCTATATTATCCTGAAAGGAGAGAGGCCATATTGTTAATTAAATTCAACTTATTTTCACTTTATTCAATTAACTACCCTTAACTGGCATCTTCTACGTACACACGACTGCAGTTAACAGCTACATCTCAGCTGAGGCTCAGCTTTCTGATGGGGAAATATTGCAGAGTCAGGAAATAGGTAAATAGGCCCTTTAGGGAATGAAATGAATTTCATAGAAGTCTTGATACTCTAGTTCATCCATCTGTGTAGGGAATGCTCTCAGCTCCTCATTCACAATTTATTTCGTCTTATTCTATACACAATTGGATTGAATTTGAATATCTGGTTGCCAAGCATCTAGCAGATTAGAAGTCAATTTTAAGAAGAAAAGGATGAAACCATAGCAAAAGGCAAATTGACTCTGGTGAGGATAACAGCTGTGACTAGTGTAGTTACAAGTAACAACAAGGGAAGAGACTGAGCAATATTGTTTTAATGATGAAAGCTTTAGGTATAATAATGTACGCTTATTCACTTGAGAAATAGATGGTCCGGCTCACCTCATTGGCCATGAAGATATATTATAGAATCAAGAATAACAAACGATAATACCTAATATATATTAAGTGCTTGCTATGTGCTAAGCACTGGAGTTAGGCCTTTTAAATACATTTATTATCTCAGTTAATTCTTGAAACAACCATGCCATGTAGATATTATTATTACTTTTATTTTACACGGAGGGAAGTATCAGATCATTTAATTTGCTGTGTCAGTAAACTTCAGGGGGCTAAAATGTGATTCTAACTCTGATCTTTAGAATTGTAAAGCCCATGCTTTTTAAGTATCTTTGTACCATTCTTTACTCCCCTATACTGCATCTCAAAAAAGAAATATTTCTCAACCTATTTTCTTTTGAACTAGAAGTGAGCTAATCAAGTTACATGAACAATAGCTAGATTATTGAGAGGTAAGCATATGCCAAACACTTAGCTAGACTTACATGCATTATTTCATTTCTACTTCAGCTATAGCAGGGGAATAATACTAGTATTCCTATTCAACTGCTGAAGAAACTAAGTCTAAGAGAAGTTTCACTCATCTTTAGTCACACAACTTTTAAATAGCGGAATAGACTTAGAATTTAGACACGTGTTTCTAATACCCGATATGTCTAGCTGGATGAAGACTGGGATTTGTTTTTGAAGATCCTTAGATAAATTCCATTTACTAAATCAAAAAGGCATAGCCCCAAGAAATAGGTATATCAAATGACAATTCAACTGAAGAATCGACTGAGCACATTGCTTCAGCAATTGTTAACATTCTACAGACTTTTTAACATTTCATATTTGCAAGTTTAAGAAGGAATAATCATTAACATGATAATGATAGGACAATATTTACTGAAATCCATCCAGGAGGTGTGGACCACAATTCTGTGTTCTTGGACAACTCATCTACAGTGCTGGGCTTCCGTTTTCTCATCCCTGATGGAGCGCAGAAAAGGGTTGTGAAGCTTTCAGATGTCTAGGGGAGTCTTCATGTGTCTCACAAAGGAGGGAGCTGAAATTTTAACCCAAAGTTCTTTCAACAATTAGGAAAGAAAGAGATGCTAAGTCTAGAGAGAAACCAGATAACTATCTTGAAAGAGGATTTGGAGAAGTCTATCTGAGAGAAGAGAAAACCAAAGGGAAACCTGTTTTAAAATATATGCAAAACCATCATTGAGCTATGTTTTCCAGTGGGCCAGAGTAAGAGGGTCTAGAAAACATAACCAAGTACCAGGCTGGGTGCTGTACAGAGAGTGCAAATGGTATAGGTGCTTTGAAGCTAAAGAGAAGAAAATATTTTTTCCACAGAAACTATGACAACTCAAGCTAACAGAGGAACAGGTTATCATATATAGAGTGGAATGCTCCCTGATATTGAAGTTTATTTTTATTTGTATTTTTGTTTTATTTAGTTTTCTTTTTTTAGGGGGGGGAGCCAGAGGACCCTCTGCCTGATACATTGCAGAGAAGATCTTTAGATGGGGTGAGAGATTGGGCTATAAGACATTTCAGGTTTAAAGGGTCTATTTTTCACTGATTAAATAAACAGTATTTTATGAATGAAGATTAAAACATTTAGATAATGTCAATTTTATTTATTTTTATTTTTAATTTATCAAATGACATTGAGGAGTGGTGTTGGATGACCTTGTTTTAGTAAAGGTTTTACTTACTCCTAAATGTGTGACCTTGATTAAATCACTTAAAGTCTCTAAGTTTCCTCAACCGTCCTATTTATTAGCTATCACATTTTTAGTGTGTTATGATGTCAAATTAAAAAATAAACATAAAAACCTGCATGTGAAACCCTTTTGCATCACTTAAATTCCTAGACAATTATTTACTTGCTATTATTATTATTCCCATTTAAACCATTTTGATAATATAAAGGAAACTTCTCCATTCTCATATCTGCTCTAAAAGTATTATTCATCCCTACTTTAAAATATAAAAATTAGATGAACATCAGGTTAAATTATTAGTCATAGCTAAACTCAGCATAGGGCACAGATTTTCTTCTTAGCATAGCAATGAAGATGCTTTTTTCAGGTAAAGGAGACATTGCTAAGAGCATCTTCATTTCAGCTTGCTATTCTTGAAACTGGTGTTCACGGTTACCAGTGTCTGATGTGGAATTTGATCAGGTAATGGGTGAAAGCTGAAAAATGACAGAAAGAAGTAATGGGGCTGAAACTAAGGTGTATTTCACAGAGACAAGGGAGAGAGTATTTGTAAATTGCACAAGATAGTCTGGCTCCTGAATAATCTTGACTGAGCACAGTAACTTACTTGATGAACAATAATGGGATGGGGAATCATTTAATTTGACAAATAATTTTTTTTAAATCAGACTTTAAGCTGTCTGTCAGTATGTCTCTTGGGAGGTCATATTTTCAATTTTTCCAGTGGGTAAAGGAAAAAATTGCCTTTCATTAACTTCAGGGATTTTTCTCTCTGCTTTTGTGAAAAACTGAAAGTTTGAGAATGAAAGTAGAAGATAAATTCTATATTTCCTGCTGAAGGAAGTAGGAAAAGATAATAGAAGGCAGAAGGAACAGATAAACCCAAAAGAGATAATCCAATTCCTGCCCAAAGAAGCCAATATCATACATATATATGAAAGGTTACCTGAGTTGCCAAGAATATTTGCCACCTGAAAAACATAATCATCATTATTAATGAAAGAATTGTAGAAGGTCAAAGGGTGTGATGCACTCAACTGTCCACTGAGATGTGGTCACCTAAAAGAAGTCTGGGTTGTGTTGTTTCTGAGCTGAGATAGCACATAAAAATACAAGAAATGGCTCCGTTTCGTAAACCAGCGTGATTCATGGTTGATAAATTTACCTTTCTCAAAAAATGAGAACAACTCTCACGATGGCGCTTAATGGAAAATATAATTCTTAATGGTTTTGTGTGGGATTATTTTTATAACATTGTCATAGCACTTACATTTTTCAGTAAGTATTAATTGAAAAGGTAAATTGAATGGTAATTGAAAAGGAAACATGAGTTACAAAAGGAGGAATGTTGAAAGGAGTATAGCGATTGGTGGGAATGATGTTTTTAAAGCAGAAATGTCAAAAGTTGATCGGTTTATATAATCATGATTGTAATAAATGACTTTTACATAATGGGCAATTGCTTAGGCAAGGAATATCAAAATGTTTTCTGGGTGGAAATGCAATATGTAGCAAATTTTGTCATTGTACTAACATTTGATCATGAGAATGACAAAAGTATAAACCGAGATAATTGACTTATACAAAGCATATTTATTAGCAAGCTCAAGAAATGGATAAAAGTAAAGAAAGATCCCTAGGAAAGGAGGTTGCATCCTTTAGACACATTCCTTTTTTTTTTTTCCCTAGAACCAAAAGACCTCCAAGCAATACTTCTCTATTTTATTTTTTGTTTTAACTTTCTCTGACCTATGGATGCTGATGAACTTCTGAAAAATTTTGGAGAAAATATCGAAGCTCTAATTTGACCAAGACAGTGTTGAATATTCTAGTTTCATTTCTCATCTGTGCCTCCTTATGTTGTCACAAGTTCATGTCTTGATTTGTTTAAAGAACTCTCCAAGCTATACTAAGATGTTTAAATTAATCATCAGCTGGAAAAGACCTCTGATCTGCAGGTAGCATGACAAGGTGGCTATAACCATAACCTGCAGATTAATGTCACTAACATGTGGCAAACAAAAAAGAATCCAGGTCCTATGGTCAGCAAAGAGGGCAAAATATTCAATTTTTTTCTATTTTCTTCTTCAACTGAAATGTGTACTCTCTTTCTCTCTCTCTCTCTCCATATAAATATATTATATATATATATATATTATAATGTCCAGAACTATGAAAAAGAGGTATTACTAGATAGGTATGACTGCTAGTATGAATTTTATAATTCAAATAATACTTAAAAACTATTTTCATAAATTATTTTATTGTCACAAATAGATGTATTCCTGTTTACAACATCCAGAAATAAATTTAGGTACAGTCCATTATGAGAAAGAAAGCAAATCTTTGACTAGCTGATACAGATGAAAATGGAGCCATATGGGTGAGTAAAATTACTTGACATCAAGTTGCCGTACTGTTACAGAGTCAGTCAGTCTCCTGTAAAGATATCCTCTTTCTCTAGTTTCGGCCCTCCTCTTCCTCCAAATTGTCCTCTGTCTTCTCTAGCCTTCTGATGCTCTTATAGGATCCAGCTTCATTCTGGTGGCAGTTTCAGGATCTCTGAGATCAGGGTTACTTACAATTCCCATGTCAGAGAGTGATAGACTCTTACCATTCCTCAAAGCAAGAGGCTACTTTTTTCTAGTCTCTTCAGAATGGACCATCTACAGTATACATGTTCCCTTCCTCCTTCCTTTCATTCTTTCTTTTCTTCCTTCCTTCCTTCCTTCCTTTTTCTTCTTTCCTCTCTTTCTCTCTCTCTTTCTCTCTCTCTCCCTTCCCTCCCTCCCTCCCTCCCTCCCTTCCTTCCTTTCTTCCTTCCTTCCTTCTTTAGAGATGGAGCCTAACTCTGTCACCCAGGCTGGAGTGCAATGGCGCGATCTCAACTCACTGCAATTTCTGCCTCCTGGATTCAAGTGATTCTCCTGTCTCAGCCTCCTGAGAAACTGGGATTTCAGGCGCCCACCACCATGCCTGGCTAATTATTTATTTTGAGTAGAGATGGTGTCACCATGTTGGTCGGGCTGGTTTGAACCCCTGACCTCATGTGATCCACCCACCTCAGCCTCCTAAAGTACTGGTATTACAGGTGTGAGCCACCACACTGGGCCTTATATGTTCAATTTCATCTCATGGTAACATGTTAGGAAGCAAATGAAGTCTCTGTCTTACCAAAGACCCTCCTCATCGCAGTAAGGAGTGTGTGGAAATAAAGGAGTGACAGGGAACAGAGCATTCTCTGGCTATCCCCTTACTCCAAAACATACTTGATTAGCACCTACTTGAAGAGACTTTGGATGTCTTTCTAATACTGGCTTTTAAGTGACTTAGGCAAACTGTAGACTTTTTAAAATATCAATTTCGAAATAAACTGCTGTAATTTCTGAAGGGTGGAAAAACTGTCCTTATGTAATATTAAAAACATCCTGTCAATTCTGTTAAAAATCAGAACTGCTTCTTTTTACTATGCAAAAGCCCTGATTTTATAAAATTGGGCTTCTAGTTTGATTTTCACTGCTTACTACCCTGGTTTTTCTGGTGCTTCTTTAAGATAACTGGGAAAACTTTACTGTCCACTGGTTTCATAAGGTTGTTATGAAGACCAAATGAGAAAAATATAGGTAAAAGTGCTTTGGAAAGTGCAAAAAAATTATATAATGGTGAAAAGCATATCCTTAAAATAACCCATCAAGTGAAATTTTCTTTTTTTAATATATGTAGGTTGAACACAGGGGACAACGCAGGCAGTACTAGTAATGCAACCAGCATTTAATTTCTTGCTTTTCTGCTCTAAAAGAACTTTGATTTAGTTGGAATAGCAAAGTGCCTAACAAAAGACTCATTTGCAGATCAAAGCAGCTGCATTTCATAGCTTTGACCTGAAAGGTATGGATATAAGTTATTGGGTAGGTTCTCTGGAAAATCTCCTTAAAAGAAGGACTAAATTCTACTAGCATATAATCTTTGTCCTGCTGTCTTTCTCCTTCTTCCTTTACGGAATGTGAATGCTTTGGTTAGAACTAAAACAACTACTTTATGACCTTGTGGTGACCTTAAAATTACAAACCATCAGAAAGGATAGAAGACTGGAAAGGCCTAGGGTGCCTGGGTCATTCATGACATCCTAGAGCTGATGCATCAAGCCCTGAAATATCCAAATTCAAATTAGTCATGTTACATGGGGAAAAAAAATCCCTATCTTTTAAAATATACTTTTCACATATTTGTTATTAACAGTGAGGATGTTGCTAATTAAACTGGTATAATTACAGGGTCTATACTTTTTACTACTGGATTTTAAATACTTATATAGCCAATGATAATATTTGATACTTCTGCTGGCATCGCATGTGATCTTTTATGTCCCACTGGCATTTCACATGCAGGGACTCTACAATTCAACTCATCCTTGTAACAAAAGTTTTTTTCCTTATTTTTATTATCAAACTCAATGAATGGCATCACTATTTCTCAGTCAGTAAAGCAATTTTTGCTTTATTGGGTGTTAAACTTTTAAACCACCCTTGCATCTCCAGGATAAATCTCACTTGATTACAATGAATGATCTTTTTAATGTGTTGTTAAATTCAATTGCTAGTATTTTGTTGAGGATTTTTGCATCGATGTTCATCAGAAAGGTTTGTCTGCAGTTTTCTTTTTTTAATGTGGCTTTGTCTGGGTAATACTGGTCTCATAAAATGAGTTTGGAAGTATTCCCTCTTCCTCTGTTTTTTTGGAATGATTTGAAGATTGGTATTAGTTACTTAAATGTTTGGTAAAATTCAGCAGTGAAGCCATCAAGTCTTAGGCTTTTCTTTGCTGAGATACATTTTTATTATGGCTTCAATTTTATTACTTTGATTATTGGTCTGTTCAGGTTTGAATTCTGCATGGTTCAATCTTTGTAGGTTGTATGTGTCTAAGAATTTGTCCATTTCTTCTAGGTTTTCAAATTTGTTAGTATAAGTTGTTAATGATATCCTCTAATATCATTTGAATTTCTGTGATATTATTGTAATATCTCCTTTTTCATCTCTGATTTTATTTATTTGGGTCTTCTCTCTTTTTCTTTCTTAGTCTGGCTAAAGGTCTATCAGTTCTATTTGTCTTTTCAAAAAACTCAATGGTTTGTTTTGTGGATCTTTTGTATTGTTTTCTTCATTTTAATTTCATTTATTTTTACTCTGATCTTTCTTATTTCCTTTCTTCTACTAATCTTTGGTTTGGTTTGCTCTTCCTTTTCTCGTGCTTTAAGATGCATCATTAGATTATCTACTTGAAGTTTTTCTACATTTTTGATGTAGGCACTTAGAGCTATAAACTTCCCTCTTAGTATTGCTTTTGCTGTATCCCACAGGTTTTGGTACATTGTATTTCCATTATCATTTGTTTCCAGAAATTTGGCCCCTCCCAAATCTTATGTTCTACATTTCAAAACCAATCATGCCTTCCCAATAGTCTCCTAAGTCTTAACTCATTTCAGCATTAACTGGAAAGTCCAAAGTCTCATTTGAGAAAAGGCAAGTCCATTCCACCTAAATGTCTGTAAAATTAACAAGTTAGTTACTTTCTAAATACAATAGGGGTACAAGCATTGCATAAATACAGCCATTCCAAAGAGGAGAAATTGTCCAAAACAAAAGGGCTAAAGGTCACATGTAAGTTTGAAATTCAGCAGAGCAGTCAAATCTTAAAGCTCCAAAATGATTTCCTTTGACTCCATGTTTCACATCCAGGTCATGCTGATGAAAGAGGTAGGCTCCCACAGCTTTGGGCAACTTCACCCTTGTGGCTTTGCAAAGTACAAGCTCCCTCCCTACTGTTTTCACAGGTTGGCATTGAGTGTCTGTGGCTTTTCTGGTTGCATGGTTCAAGCCGTCATGGTGGATCTACTCTTCTGGGGTCTAAAGCATGGTGGCCCTCTTCTCACAACTCCACTAGGCAGTGTCCCACTGGAGACTCTGTGAGGGGGCTTCAACCCCACATTTTCCTTCCACACTGCCCTAGCAGAGGCTCTCAATGAGAGCCCCACCCCTGCAGTGAACTTCTGCCTGGACATTCAGGTGTCTCCTACATTCTCTGAAATTTAGGCAAAGGTTCCCAAATCTCAATTCTTGACTTCTGTGCACCTGCAGGTGCAACACCACGTGGAAGCTGCCAAGGCCTGGGGCTTGCACACTCTGAAGTCATGGCCTGAGCTGTACCTTGGCTTCTTTTAGCCATGACTAGAGTGGCTGGGATGCAGGGCACCAAGTCCCTAGGCTGCAGATAGCAGGGGGGCCCTGGCCCCGGCCAAGGAAACCATTTTTTTCCTCCTAGGCCTCTGTGCCTGTGATGGGGAGGGGCTACTTCAAAGGTTGCTGACATGCTCTGGAGACATTTTGCCCATTGTCTTGGCAATTAACATTTGGCTCTTTGTTATTTACAAAAATTTCTGCAGCCAACTTGAATTTCTCTGCAGAAAATTAACTTTTTCTTTTTTTTTATTGACAGAGTTTCATTTTTTTTGCCCAGGCTGGAGTGCAATGACATGGTTCAAGTGATTCGCCTGCCTCAGCCTCCCAAGTAGCTTGGATTACAGGCATGAGCCACCACGCCTGGCTAATTTTGTATTTTTAGTAGATACAGAGTTTCTCCATGTTGATCAGGCTGTTCTCAAACTCCTGACCTCAAGTGATCAGCCCGCCTTGGCCTTCCAAATTGCTGGAATTACAGACATGAGCCACTATGCCCCAGCTAAGGCCAAGAGTTCTTAGATTTGCTGTTTTAAGGCTATTTTCTAGATCCTGTAAGCATGCTTCATTGTTTTTTATTATTTTTTCTTTTAACTCCTATGACTGCATTTTCAAATAGCCTGACTTCAAGCTCACTAATTCTTTCTTCTGCTTGATTGGTTCTGCTATTAAGAGACTCCAGTGCCTTCTTTACTATGTCAGTTGCATTTTCCAACTCTAGAATTTCTGCTTGATTCTGCTTTGGTGTTGTGATCTGTTTTTTTTTCGTTTTATCACTACAGGCGTATCTGCATTAGGGTGTACTCCAAGCCCAGTAATTCTGTGGCTGTCGTACACTTGTAGATGTACCACCTTGGTGGTCTTGGGTAAGATCCAGAAGAATTTCTTCAATTACCAGGAGAGATTCTTATTCACTTTCCTTACTTTCTCCCAAATGGAATCTCTTTCTTCTGAGCTGCCTGGAGTTAGGGGAGGGATGACATAAGCATCCTTGTGGCTATCACCACTGGGATTGTACTGGGTCAAACCTGAAGCCAGCACAACACTGGGTCTCACTCAAGGCCTGTGGTAACCACCGTCTGGCTACTGCCTATGTTCACTCAAGGCCCCAGGGCTCTATAATTAGCAGGTGGTGAGGCCAGCCAGGGTTATGCCCTCTTTAGGATGGCAAGATCCCCCTGTCCCAGGGCAGGTCTAGAGATACTGTCCAGGAGCCAGGGCCTGGAGTTGAAATCCTAGGAGTTGACCTGATTCTCTATTCTACCTTGGCTGAATTGGCACCCAAGCCACAAGTCAAAGCCCTTCCCACTCTTTTCAGCTCTTTCCATAGAGAAGTCTCTCCTTGTGGCCACCATCACCCAGGCCTGTAGCGAGTACCGCCTGGTTACTGTCAATGTTCTTTAAATGCCTGAGGACTCTTCACTCAGTTTGTAGTGAATGCTGCCATTACTCAGTCTCTCCCTTCAGGGAAGTGGGCTCTCCTCTGAGGTAGTACACATCCAGAAATTCCATCCAAGAGCCAAGGCCTGGAATTGGAGACCCCAAGGTCTCACTTGGAGCTCTACCCCTGTGGTCCCCAACCCCTGAGCCATGGACTGGTACTGGTCCATAGACTGTTAGGAACTGGGCCACACAGCAGAAGGTGAGTAGCAGGTGAGCAAGCATCACAGTCTGAGCTCTACCTCCTGTCAAATCAGTGTCAGCATTCGATTCTCATTGTACCATGAACCATATTGCAAATTGTATATGTGCATGATGTAGGTTGTGCACTCTTTATGAGAACCTAGTGCCTGATGATCTGTGGTAGAATTTTCATCCAGAAACCATCCCCCTCACCCTAGTCTGTGGAAAAACCGTCTTCCACAAAACCAGTCATGGGTGCAAAAAAGGTTGGGGACCGCTACTCTACCCCACTATTGCCAAGCTGGTATCTAAGCAGCAAGACAAAATCTCCTTTACTCTTCCGTATCCTTTTCTCAAGCGGAAGGGATCTCCCCATAGCCAACAAGCTGGGAATGTGCTGAGTCACACCTGAAGCCAGCACATCTCTGAGTCTCTTCCAAGGCCCTGGAGGAGTACTGCCTGTTTATCATTGTTGATTATTCAGTGCCCAAGGCTGTTTAGTCAGCAGGTGATTAATCCTGTCAGGCTGGGTCCTTCCCTTCAAAGCAGCAGGTTCCCTTCTGGCCCAAGGTGGGCTTAGAAAGTTTTCAGGAGCTAGGGCTTAGAATGGGGGCCTCAGGACTCTTCCTGCTGCCTTATCCTAGTGTGTCTGAATAGTATACAAGTTGAAAGACAAAGTCCTCTTTACTTTCTCTTCTCCTTTCCTCAAGTGGAAAGAAAGAGTCCCTCCCAGAGCTCCAAGTTATGCTGCTTGGGGTTTGGGGTGAAGGTTGCACAAGCACTGATATGGTTTGGCTCTGAACCCACCTAAATCTCATCTTGAATTGTAGCTCCCTTAAGTCCCAGGTGTCATGAGAGAGACCCAGGTGGAGATAATTGATTCATGGGGGTGGTTTCCCTCTACTGTTCTCGTGATGGTGAATAAGTCTCAAGAGATCTGAGTATTTTATAAATGAGAGTTCCCTTGCACGAGCTTTCTCTTGCCTGCTGTCACGTAAGCCGTGTCTTGTTTCCCCTTCGCTTTCCGCCGTGATCGTGAGGCCTCTCAGCCATGTGAAATTGTGAGTCAATTAAACCTCTTTCCTTTATAAATTACACAGTCATAGGTATGTCTTTATTAGCAGCATGAGAACAGACTAATACAAGCACTTCCTTGGCTGCCCAGCTGATATTTCACTAGGTTGTTTGCCCCCCAAGTCTACTGGCTCTGAGGCAAGCCCAGCACCAGGACTTGCCCAGGAACTGCAGTCCTTATGGCCTAGACTACCTTTCAAGTTTATTTAGGACCCCAGAGCACTTAGCCCTCAGTGGCAAGGCTTGCTGGAACCCAGGCTCTAACAGCTGACTCTCCGTTAGCTAGGGCTTATCTAAATGCTCCCTCTGCAGGTGCCAGCTGAGTTCTGCTTAGTGTTGCTTTCCGCTGAGACAGGGCAGCACTGAGTTCCAATAAGTTCCACAATCACTGTGCGTCCCTCTTCCAAGCTCATAGATTCTCTCTCTGTGCCGTGTTGTTACTGCTAGGAAATGGGGATGGAGTGGTGTTGGTAATTCAAGACTGTCTTTCCAACCATCTTCAGTGCCTCTTTCAGTCATATCAAGTTAAAATTAGGTACTGTGATCACTCATCTGATTTTTGGTTCTCATGAAGGTGTGTTTTTTGTGTGACTAGTTTGTTGATTTAGTGTTGTGTTGGGAGGCTGATTGGTGGACGCTTCTATGTGGCCATCTTGCTCCTCCTCCAGTCTCATCTCTGTGGCTAATTTTTAATATAAAATTTAAATTTTTAATCGTTCTTCAATAATTTGTGTTTTACCACTCTGGTTATAGCTATAGTCTTATAGTATTAAAATAAGGCTTTAAACCACCTGGCTCTTATTTGAGAAAAGATATTTGGCTTCCTTGAAGATCTACACATCCATGGTGTTTGGTATTTTTTGAACACCATAAGCTTTACAATTGACACTTTGTAAAATCATTTGGCAGTGCTTCAAAATCTTCAGTCCATCCCAGTAACTACAATGTCTCTGGAATTAGAGTGAAAGTAAGAAGAGTTTGATAAGTCACAAAAACGTCTGCATGTTTAGTTAATTAACTTTTATAGAATAGATGGGAACAGTGACTTTCTCCCTTTATAAAATTCTTTTAATAATTTCCAAGGAACCTATTATATCCTAACTACTTCCTCTCATTAAGACAAGGATCTTCATATCCCTGAAAAACAGGGTTTATTATATCAAGGTAGATGTATCTTCCATGGATTTGCTACTCTCAAGTAATTTGCCATTAAAGAATGTATTGCTGAAGAACAATTGGTAGTATTTATCAAAATTTAAAATGTATTGCCTTTAACTCAGATTACTCTTCATGTGTAAAGTAACATATGTAGAAGGAAATTTACTACAGCATTGTTTGTTCAAGCAAATTTGAAAAATAAATGTCCTTCAATACGGAATATATTATGGTATATTCACTTTTATATGGACTGATCTGGAAAGACCTTTAATATATGGTAGTGAAGAAAAAAGGTACAAAAGAGGGTTTATATTATGCTGTCATTTACATTAAAATTTAGAATATGAATATATAGTTTGCAAAGGCACACTATTTCTCTAGAAACATGTAGAAGAAAATGGTTAAAGTCTTGGTTCAGAGGAAAGGGCCTGGTAACTAGAGAAGAGAAAAGGGATTGGGATTTACCTTTCACTGTTGATACACTTTACGTTGTGAATATTCTACCAAGTGCATGCATTGTCTATTAAATAGCAACAACAAAAAAAGAATTTCAAAGAAACCAGGTTTTTATGTAAAAAGAATAAAGTTCATATGTCTATGACAAAGTCTCAACTAGTCAGTTTTGCTAGGCTGCATAAAAAATATGTAACAAATGATTAAGCCCAGAAAATTTATCTCTGAACAGTTACTAGTCAGAAGTTCATGTCATTATATAAGAAAACTCTAAATTTCCATAACTTTGTCAATTCTTCTAATTTGGAATATAATGTATCCCAAAACTAGATTCTGTGTATCCTCAGGTCATTGGTTATTTTTATTTTTAATGCATCAAAATATCTACTATTCTCAGATACGGTGGGAGGTCAAAATGTATTTATACATCGTGCAAGAAAGAAATTAGCAATGGGGTTTAGCATCTTTAGTAATCTCTACTTCTAGCCATGTGGAATAAGAATGTAGTCATTTATTTCAGTGCCTGTGAATAAAACGTCTTTAAGCAATTGAGTGATCTTAGAGAGTTATGAGCTATTAACAGGATTTATTGAGTTTACTCCTCAAATAGGCCTCTAGATATATTCATAAAACCATGAAATAAAGATGGAATTGTTGGTGTTAAGGTTTATAATGAAAGTCATCTAGAGGCAATTCATAAAAGCAGGTATTGAATATGACCACACATGTACATCTATATCTGGTTTAGGAACTCATTTAGTTTAGGAAGAGGAATGAACTTCATGTTTTTCTAATCTTGGTGTGCTTAACACCCTGTCATTACTCTTTATTCTGTATAGGTACTTCTAATGATACTCTGGAACTCTTGAAAGATCTCAATAAATGCTTATTGAAGAAAATAATGTGTAGGCTCTATCCTTCCTTATGACTTAAGGTTTCAGTAAGCACGTTAGGATGTATCTTAAAGGGATTGATTTTTATGAATTGTTTTGCATCAGGCCTTTTGTTTATGACAATAGAAGAAGGAAAAAGTGTCAAAAGGGCTCCGAAAGGAAGGAAGAGAAAAGGAGAAAGTGCAGGGGATGATGTGATATGTAGCTGTAGCCAAACCTTCTATGTGAGAAGGGACATGCAGAAAAGAAGAATGAACACATGAAATGGTGCAGCCACCTTTCTGTGAAAATGTTAGCGTCCCATGGTCCCAGTGGTCCTTTCTAGGGAAGATCTCAATGGCAAAAAATGTGGTGGAGCAGTGATGATGTCTTGCAGAATTGTAATTGTTTTGGAATATAACAGAGATTCACAGGACTCCCAGAAACCATTGACGTAAATCTACAGGAGCTGGAAGTTTTAGTTGACAGGTGGAACAGAAACAAAATGAGCTTTCTGTTCTCAACAAAATCATAGGGTTGGTGGTTATAAATAAATGTAGATAAGGCATATTCAAACTTACATGAGTTAATTCAGTAAAGAAATACAACCATGTGCATATATTCATATCATGTCAACTAGCTATTTTTTCAGAATCAAAAAATATTATCTTGCTATTTTGGCATGTAGTCAGGATAAGCACACTGTTGTTTGATTAAGTGTTAAAGTTCATAATGAATAAATATCATCTTTGCAACTAAGCTCCATGGTATTTTCTTACTAAGAATGTTTTTGTACTTACAGGAACAGATGTAGTGATAAAAGAATCCCAAGTTTTTCTAAATTCTTCAATTAAAGAATTCTAAACCTAGAATATACATACGTGCATATATTTGCGTGTATGTGTATGCTTTTATCTATAAAATAGGAATATGTAACATTTATAATACATGTTGAGTTCTTAAGTAAAATCATTTTCCAAATGTAACCAAGTGTTGCTTTCAGACCAATGGTGTATTTTTTATATTTTTTTTATTTAATCATCAGAAATTCAATGTTTACTTGAATCATCAAAAAATTATTTCAGACGGGAACTGACATTTTCTCATATTAAAAAAATAAATCCTTAAGTTGACAGACATCCAACAGTAGGAGTTTAGGCTTGAGCTGACAGTTGCTTCCTCACACAGACTTTTAATTACAGAGTCAGCATGCTAGCTACAGAAGCCCTCAGGAGTCAGTAGCTAACATGGACTTGTGCGGAATCCATTGCTAGAACTGTAATAAGAAAAAGTGTGACAATTAAGTGTGGCTTTTAGTGAGGGCATGCAGTGTATGTATCTGTTCTAGGACCATGAGTCTTAATTTCATATAGGAAAAAAATGGCTATCATTTTATCTATTTAGCTTTATCAGAAAATGGGTTGTTTCCCATAATTAAAATTTTATAACAATTGAGGCCTAGAATTTATTCACTGGGATACTTAAGCCATTTAGATATCTAAGCCACATCTTTTAAATGCATACCAGTATTTCCCTACCTTTTACACAGAGTATTTCAAACAAAATATAAACTTCTCTTACTCCACTAAGTCCCAATGATAAAGTTGATTTTTTGAGGTTTTATTGTGATTGCAGTGAAACTCCATTTTTTCTAGCTCTGCATCTTACATCGGGCATTCTTTCTCAGCACTAGCATTTAGCGCAACAGTCCTGTTGGTCTTTCTAAAAGGCTGTTTCATGTAATCTAGGTACAAAGATGACTTAGTTTATTAGACTAAATCAATCATTTCCACATTATTTTAAATTAATAAGCTTTTATATGAGGCTCAAAAGAAGACTTCCTGTCCCCATGGACTCAGCATTTTAATATTGCCATTTTTCTAATCAAATCCCAAAATATTTGCAAACCACCTGTTATATGCCAGGAGTGAGGGATATTGCCAGAGAAGTGTCAATCGGATGAGCAAAATGCTACTGAACTCAATACTTTGGGAAGTAAGGAGTACATATTTCTCCCCAGGCTTTCCACATCCCTGGGCACAGTCAAGAACTCTTATTTTTAAAGATTTTTCTATTGTTTTCTGCATCAGCAGAAGATTATATATAACCTCTCCAGCCTTGCAATTTTAGAATCATAGTGTTTTCTGAGGCATGTCACCCTTTACAAGCTCTTACAGCCTCCTGGGTAAAGTCTTGAGCTGATTGTCTAAAGAGCCCCCTCATATCTATATGTAAGGAAGCTTGTCTGTGAGTTTCACATCTAAAATTAGGTGACTCATTCTTGGTTTTTCTGTGAAGTTTATCTCTTCCATATGCCTGTTAAAAAATAAAGGTCCTACAAAAACTTGGGTAGATCACATTTAAGAAAATATACAGGAATAGCAAATACATGAAAGGAGATAAGAAACTTTTACACAATTGGTTAGCCTTAAATCTTTCATGAAATAAAAAGCAATATCAACTAATATACAAACAGACACCCCTGATTCTACAGTTCCTCCTGACTTTTCCATTTTCCCTTTTAGGAAGAATCAGTGGTACAAAGCTTGGCTCCTTTTAGAAGCCCCACTCCAGCATAATTCAGTTAAAATTTCAAGGGTTCTCCTCTATTAATACTGAAAACATTTAAGCCTTCCCAGGTGATTTTAATGTATGCTTGCAGTTGACACCACTGAGTTAGATTGATTTAAAAGGCATGATAAACAGACACTGTTTTGGCAAAAGCCCATTCCAAACAGCCATCTGATATCCTACTAAATCTAATCTTTCAGATAATTTCATTTAAACAGAAAGTTGAAACTAATATAATTTCAAATAATCTTTGGAAAATTTGGAAAACAAAGGCAACATATCAGGAATACATTTTTTTCTCCGAATGGGATAATCATAGACTACAGAATGTGAGAACAGTGTTTTTATATTTTGACATTTCAATAATGGCTATTAATCATATCCTTCTATTTTGCTATTGAAAAATGCCGTCTAAATACCATTTGTTAATTATAATATCTTTGGAAGTCTATTCATATGTAATCTAAGAGTGAAAGTAGTTCACAAGCCTATCTTACATATCAAATTGAAAAACCTTTGCTAAAAATAATATAGAACAGAAAAGATGTTGTACAAGGCACTAAAAGTATGTGCTCTGAAGAGGAAAGTTGGTGAGCTAGTTTCTTGCAATTTTGACTTTTTCTTTACAAAGCCTTCATATAATAAAAAGGATAATTTATTTTAAAAATTTCAGGAAATAAAGCTGCATTAATTCCTTTTGACTAATATAGAAACTTTAAATGAAAGTCTTATAACTGTCCCCTTTAAGATACCTAGAATTTCCCAAAGAATAAAATTTCAAAACTCTTGGAATTGAGAAATCACTTTCTAGCTTTTTTTTAAAAAAGAGAAATCTGTGCTTATATTTTCTGAAAATCACTTTGTGGAACATTAGGATTATTTTGAGTATAGTTCATTTACTTTTGATCAATTTTTTGGAACTGTTCTGTGCACAATTAAAGTGACTTCCAACATTAAAAACATAACTAGAGATTGAGAGCACCCCAGATTTTCTTATGTGGACAATAGTTCACCTTAGAATCTTCAAAATTGCAAAGAAGAGATGTGTTCAGGTAAACCTGGTGATGAGGCTCAGTGATCTTACAGACAAATGGGAAAGGGGGATCTCCAGACACATCACAGCCAGCTGAGTAGCTGTCCTGCTGCCAGCACCTCCCACTGATCATCATCTGTCATACAGAAATGGGGCACGGAGTGGTTAAATAACCTGCCAATAAGTGTGCAGTCAGGAGTCTCGTGGCCTGCCCTCAAAACCACTGAACTTCACTGCTTCTCTGAGAACCAGAATCAGATAACAGACAAGATACAGGGAGCCTAGAAAGCCCAAGTCAGAAATTGAACTTTCTAATTCACTTAGGAGCAAGGGATGCCAAACTGTGAAGCTTTAGAATATAATTTTGTATCTTTAGACTTATTTATTTACCCTATCTAATAATACCCTATTTTATTTATTTTCCCTGAAATTATTCATTGCAAAGAAGAAAAAGAAAAGAAAGTGGTTACATGACAAATATGCTATTATAAAACACAGTTGAGTGAGAAGAAAATATTCCCAATTAGAACCAGAGTGGCCTGGAGGCAGAAATGAATGGATTTCTCCACGTATCCTAAGATGGCAGTAAGAAGAGCCTTTGCAGTTGACTTTGGATGGCAGAGTCTAAATCCAAACTTCTGTCTGTACATTCAAGTTGAGGAATTCCAAAGAGGCTGTTTTTGTTTGTTTTTGAGAAAAGTGGCCCAATTTCTGGCCAGTGTCCAAGAATAGAAATTTATGGACAAAGAAAAACGTCTAAACAGATCTCTGAGGTGTGTAAATGTGTTTTTCTGACGCATTATCATTTTGAGTCCCCAGATGACCCAGTTTTATTATGGCCATATTAAAATTTAAGATCTATGATTTTTTAAAGAATAAAATTATGTCTTTTGAAGCAAGATGGATGGAACTGGAGGCTATTATCCTAAGTGAAATAACTCAGAAACAGAAAATAAAATACTGCATATCCTCACTTGTAAGTGGGAGCAAAACACTAGGTACATATGAACATGCTTAGGGGAATAACAGACACTGGAGATTCCAAAAGGCAGGAAGCTGGGCGAAGTCGGGGCAGGCTTCAAAATTGCTGAATACAATTCTCATTATGCAGGTGATGGTTACACTAAAAGCCCAGAATTTCCCACTATGCAATATAAACTGGACATGTATCCTCTGAATCTAAATAACAATAATAATAAATAAATAAAAAGGAAAAAAAGGTCTATGATAAGAGTTGCCTCCCTGCAACTTTGATTGAGTTGGTAGTCTCTGACGTCACATTTTCTAGGATGCTTGTTTTATGATTTTAAAAGAATAGAAGGCAACCACTTTGGAATAAGATTGTAAACTAGTCTGAAATGGAAGTTACAACTTCTATGAGAATGCAACCTGGAAATTGGTGTATTAAAGAATGGAAGAGAAAATTAAGCTTCCTGTAATCAATAGAACTTTTGTCCCACTTTCTAAAAGTTAAAAATTCAATTTTAAAATATTCTTAATGGTTTACTCCCTTGAATATCCATCAAAACCTCTTCATAGACCTTCAATGTCAATCTCATCTTTGTTCTTTTAATTCTATGAGTTCCCTTTCTTTTAAAATGTATACTTTTGAATCTCTTTTGAAATGTAGTAGTGTTATAAGGTTTGTTCTTTTGGTTAAAGGCTCACCCTACACTGTGGATTCTAAAGCAATTCCTAGCGGTATATATGGGGGGCCCTGGGGTTGAACTGCACACTTGTATGTCAAGAAATATTTCGCAGTCCCTAGTCTCTGGCTGATGCTCTTGTTGTTTTCTAGAATACACACAAAAGCCATAGTTCAAATTTCCTAGTCCCTATTTTAATTTTTTCCCACATGGCAGAATTAGATTCAGGAAATGTTATATGAGATATCCAGAATGAAATAGTAAAAGAAACTCTATTTCAAACTTGTAGGCTGGAAATACGTTTTTATCTTGCCTCCTGAGAAGCATTGCATTTAAGAATTAGAGTCCTTCCTAGAAAGGCAGCCAAGATCTCTAAAACTCATAAATAGATGGGACCTTTTTAATAGCTACTACTAAGTCTCATGGAGATGGGGCTGCCAAGATCAAGTAGGTTTGGGTACCACTGCTCTAAGTTGTTTGCCCCCAGGAATTTCACAGGTATCATCATTGTCAGAGATGAGGGAAGAAGACATTGTTTAATGGTTGGAAAACGTATCGAATTACATCAGGGCTTATAGATCTTGGAGGCTAAGCAGAGAGTTAACAGGATAGTTAGCAGGGTTCAGCATTAGGAAATATTTATGTCCACCTTGAGTCGTATAAAAGAACGATCATGGATCATAGAAAGAACATAAAACAAGGGGTGTGATTGCTGGATTCATACACTGAATCGTATGTGCATGTAGACAGAGAGGTTGTCCTATGCCCTACATGTGTGCTTAGGGGACATTGACAGGATTCCAATTAGCCAGATGATGTGAAGTGCAGTTTGTTTATTTTTTTGTTTTTATTATAGTTTCAGTACATGTGCAGGTTTCTTATATAGGTAAATTGTGTGTCATAAGGGTTTGATGTACAGATTATTTTGTCACGCATGTAATAAGCACAGTATCCAATAGGCAGTTTTTTAACCTCAATCTCCTCTCATCCCCTAACCTCTACCCTCAAGTATATTCTGGTGTCTATTGTTCCCTTCTTTTTACCCATGTATACTCAATGTTTAGTTCTCATTTATAAATGGTACATGCAGTATTGGGGTATTTGGTTTTCTGTTCCTGTGTTAGTTGACCTAGTGTAATGGCCTCCAGCTTCATCCACATTGCTGCAAAGGGCACGATCTCATTCTTTCTTATGCCTCATAGAATTCCATGGTATATATGCACCACATTTTCCTTATCTAATCTACTATTGATGGGCATTTGTATGGTTTGGGTCTGCATCCCCACCCAAATCTCATATCAAATTGTAATCTCCAATGTTGGAAGTGGGGCCTGATAGGAGCTGGTTGGACCACGAGGTCAGATTTCTTATTAATGGCTTAGCACCATGCCCCTTTGTTACTGTTGCCAAGAGTGAGTGAGTTCTGGTGAGATCTGGTTGTTTAAAAGTGTATAGCACCTCCACCCTCTTCCTCATGTTCTATCCATGTGCAGTGTCATCTCCCCATTCAAATTGTGCTGTGATTAGAAGTTTCCCGAGGCCTCCCCAGAAGCCAACAGATGTCACCATCCTTCTTGTACAGCCTGCAGAACTGTGAGCCAATGAAATCTCTTTTTTATAAATTACCCAGCCTTCAGTATTTCTTTATAGCAATGTGAAAACAGAATAATACGATCAGTTATATTGTATTATTAATACAATATAATACAATTCGGTGTCTTTGCTATTGTGAATAGTGCTGCAATGAACATACATGTGCAAATGTCTTTATGGTAGAACAGTTTACTTATTTTTATTTTTTTAAGATGGAGTCTCATTCTGTCACCCAGGCTGGAGTACAATGGCGTGATCTCGGCTCACTGCAACCTCCCTCTCCTGGGCTCAAGTGATTCTTCTGCTTCAGCCTCTCAAGTAGCTGGGATTACAGGTGTCTGCCACAATGCCCAACCGATTTTTCTATTTTTCATAGAGACGGGGTTTCACCATATTGACTAGGCTGGTCTCGAACTCCTGACCTCAAGTGATCTGCCTGCCTCAGCCTTCCAAAGTGCTAGTATTACAGGCATGAGCCACCACACCTGGCTTATGGTAGAAATATTATATTCCTTTGGATATATACCCAATAATGAGATTGCTGGGTTGAATGGTAGTTCCACTTTGAGTTCTCTGAGAAATCTCCAAATTGCTTTGCACAATGACTGAACTAATTTACATTCCCACCAGCAGTGTATAAGCATTCCCTTTTCTCTGCAATTTTGTCAGCATCTGTTACTTTTGACTTTTTAAAAATAGCCATTCTTACTGATGTGAGTTTGATTTCCATTTCTCTAATGATTGGTGATGTTGAACATTTTTTTCATATGTTTGTTGGCTGCTTGTATGTCTTCATTTGAAAAGTGTTTGTTTATGTCCTTTGTCCACTTTTTAAGAGGGTTGTTTGTTTTTTGCTTATCAATTTGTTTAAGTTTCTGGATATTGAAGATTCTGGATATTAAACCTTTGTTAGATGCATAGTGTGCAAATATTTTCTCCCATTCTGTGGGTTGTCTGTTTTCTCTGTTGGTAGTTTCTTTTGCTGTGCAGAAACTATTTAGTTTAATTAGGTCCCATTTGCCAATTTTTGTTGCTGTTGTTGTAATTGCTTTTGGTGTCTTTGTCATGAAACCTTTGCCAGGACCCGAATCCACATTGGTATTTGTTAGATTTTCTTCAGGGGTTTTCATAAGTTTAGGTTTACATTTAAGTCTTTAAACCATCTTGCATAGAATTTTGTACATGATGTAAAAAAGAGGTCTGGTTTGAATCTTCTGCATATGGCTAGCTAGTTATTCCAGCACCATTTATTGAATAGAGAGTCTTTTCCCCGTTGGTTGTTTTTGTGGATTTTGTTGAAGATCAGATGATGGTAGGTGTGTGGCATTATTTCTCAGCTCTGTACTCTGTTCCATTGGTCTGTATGTCTGTTTTTGTAACAATACCATTCTGTTTTTGTTTGTTTGTTTTTCCTGTAGCCTTGCAGTATAGTGTGAAGCCTTGCAGATAATATGATACCTTCATCTTTGTTCTTTTTGCTTAGTATGGCTTTGGCTATTTAGGCTTTGTTTTGGTTCCACATGTATTTTGGAATAGTTTTTTATCTAATTCAGTGAAGACTGCTATTAGTAGTTTCACAGGAATAGGACTGAATCTGTACATTGCTTTGGGAAGTGTGGCTATTTGAATAATATCTATTGTTTCTGTCAATGAGCATGCAAAGTTTTTCCGTCTGTTTGTGTCATCTCTGATTTATTTCAGAAGTGTTTTGTAATTCTTGTTATAGAGATCTTTCACTTCCTTGTTTAGCATATTCATACGCATTTCTTTTGGTGGCTACTATGAATGGGATTGCATTCTTGATTTGGCTCTCACCTTGGATGTTGTTGGTGTATAGAAAGGCTACTGATATTTTAAAATTGATTTTGTATCCTGAAACTTTGCTGAAGTTGTTTATTAGATCTCGGAGCTTTTGGGCAGAGACTATGAGGTTTTCTAGGTACAAAATCATATCAGGCTGGGTGTGGTGGCTCACGCCTGTAATCCCAGCACTTTTGGGAGGCCGATGTAGGCAGATCACTTGAGGTCAGGAGTTCAAAACCTGCCTGGCCAAAATGGTGAAACCCCATCTATACTAAAAATACAAAAATTAGATGGGCATGGTGGTGGCCACCTGTAATCTCAGCTACCTGGGAGGCTGAGAGCAGGAGAACTGCTTGAACCTGTAAGGTGGAGGTTGCCGTGAGCTGAGATCATGCCACTGCAATGCAGCCTGGGCCACAGAGCAAGACTCCATCTTTAAATAAATAAATGAACACACGCACACGCACATGCACACGCACATACATATGTGTATGTATATATATTCTACAAGCAGAGATACTTTGACTTCCTTTCTTCCTATTTGGATGCCTTTTATTTCTTTCTCTTGCCTGATTGCTCTGGCTAGGACTTCCAGTACTGTGTTGAATAGGAGTGGTGAGAGTGGATATCCTTGTCTTGTGCCAGTTTTCAAGAAGAATGCTTTCAGCTTTTCTCTATTCAGTATGATATTGACTGTGGGTTTGTCATAGATAACTCTTATTATTTTGTGGTATGTTCCTTCAATGCCTAGTTTGTTGAGGGTTTTTAACATAAAGTGATGTTTAACATGAAGTGTACATTATCAAAAGCCTTTTCTGCATCTACTGAGATTATCATATGGTTTTGGTTTTTAGTGCTGTTTATATAATGGATCACATTTATTGATTTGCATCTGTTGTACCAATCTTGCATCCCAGGGATGAAACCTACTTGATCTTGGCAGATTAGCTTTTTAATGTGCTGCAGGTTTACTGCTCGGTTTGCTAGTAGTTTGCTGAGGATTTTTGCATCTGTGTTCATCAAGGATATTGGCCTGAAGTTTTTTTTTTTTCTGTTTGTTTGTTTTGTGTCAGCCAGGTTTTAGTATTAGAATGATGCTACCCTCATAGAATGAGCTGGGGAGGAGTCCCTCCTCCTCAATATTTTGGAATAGTTTCAGTAGGAATGTTATCAGCTCTTTATACATGTGATAGAATTTGGTGTGAATCTGTAGAGTCTTGAACTTTTTCTGGTTGGTAGGTTTTTATTACAACTCAATTATAGAACTAATTATTGGTCTGTTCAGAGTTTCCATTTTTTCTTGGTTCGGTCTTAAGAGGGTGTATGTGTTCATGAATTTATCCATTTCTTCCAAGTTTTCCAGTTTGTGTGTATAGAGGTGTTTGTAATTGTCTCTGAGGGATTTTTTTTTTTTTTTTGTATTTTTGTGTTACTGTGGGGACTGTGGTAATGTTGCCTTTGTCAATTCTAATGGTGTTTATTTGGATCTTCTCTCTTTTTTTCTTTATTCTAGCTCGCAGTCTCTCAATGTTATTTTTTCAAATAACTCATTTCTGCATTCACTGACCTTTTGTATGATTTTTCACATATGAATATCATTTAGTTCAGCTCTGATTTTGGTTATTTCTTGCCTTCTGCTAGGTTTGGGGTTGGTTTGCTCTTGTTTTATTAGTTTCCTAAAGTGTGACATTAGGTTTTTACTTTGAGATCTTTGTTTCTTCTTGATGTGGGTGTTTAATTCTCTAACCTTTCGTCTTAGCACTGCTTTAGCTGTGTCCCAGATATTCTGGTATGTAGTTTCTTTGTTCTTATTAGTTTCAAGCAATTTTTAAAAATTTCTTCCTTAATGTAATTATTTACCCAGAAGTCATTCAGGAGCTGGTTGTTTAATTTCCAGAATGTGTGGTTTTAAACAGTCTTCTTATTTATTTCCATTTTTATTGTGCTATGGTTTAAGAATGCAGGTGGTATAATTTTTTTCTTTTGAATTTGCTGAGAATTGTTTTATGACCAATCGTAAGGTCAATTTAGAGTATGTACCATGTGCAGATGCGAAGAATGTATATTCTGTTGCTTTTGGGTAGAGAGTTCTGAAAATGTCTGTGACATCTATTTGGTTAAGTGTCAAGTTCAGGTCCTGAATATCTTAGTTAGTTTTCTGCCTCAATGATCTGTCTATGACTGTCAGTGGTGTATTGAAGTCTCCCACTGTTATTAAGTGGTTATCGAAGTCTCTTTGTAAACCTGTTTTATTAATCTGTGTGCTCCTGTGTTGGGTGCATATATATTTATCATAGTTATTATTTCTTGTTGAATTGGAATCTTTACCATTATGTAATGCCCCTTTTCATCCTTTTTTGGTTGTTGTTGCTTTAAAGTTTTATCTGAAGTTAGAATCACAACTTCTGCTATTTCACTGTTTTCCATTTGCCTGGCAGATTTTCTCCATCCTTTTACTTTGAGCCTACAGGTGTTATTACATGTGAGATGGGTCTCTTAAAGACAGTGAACCAATGGGTCTTGCTTCTTTATCCAACTTGCACCGTGTGCCTTTTAATTGTGGCATTTTGACCGTTTATCTTCAAGGTTAATATTGATATGTGTGGATTTGCTCTGGTCATTGTCTTGTTAGCTGGTTTTTATGAAGACTTGATTGCGTAGTTGCTTTATGATCTGTGTACTTACGTGTGTTTTTGTGGTGGCAAGAAATGGTCTTTAATTTCCGTATTTAGCACTCCCTTGAAGATTTCTTGTAAGGCAGGTTTGGTGGTAATAAATTCCCTTAGCATTTGCTTGTTTGAAAAGATCTTATTTCTCCTTCACGTATGAAGTGTAGTTTGGCTGGATAAGAAAGAAAATGTGGTACATATACACCATGGAATACTACACAGCCATAAAAACGATAAGTTCGTGTCTTTTGTAGGGACTTGGATGAATCTGGAAGCCATCATTCTCAGCAAACTGACACAAGAACAGAAAACCAAACACCACATGTTCTCACTCATAGGTGGGTGTTGAACAGTGAGAACAAGTGGACTCAGGGAGAGGAGCATCACACACTGGGGGCAGTTGGGGGGGGAGGGGGAGGGGAGGGACAGTGGGGGGTGGGCTCCATACGGGCTGGAGTCCTGCCCCTGCCACCTTTCTAAGTGGTCCTCTCTGCCAGCTCAAGCATTCATGGGTGTCTTGGGTTCTCCTGCATGTAGAGCTCTGGTGGTGAGTGGCGAGAGCAGGCCACTCCTCATCTGTTCAACTCACCCCTTTCTCGAGTTACTGGGAGCCAGGAGCAGTTTCCGATGTTCAGCAGCCCTGCACAGGGTTCCCAGTTTTCTCTCTCCTCAGTCCAGTGTCTGCATCCACCCCCCCATCCATCCTTCAATGCCTTCTCTCCAAAGGTCTGCTCAGAGTGTGCCACTCTTCCTGATGTCTTGGTCCCTTGGTGGGAGATACTCCTACTGACTGCATCCAGTTAGCATCTTGGCTCCCTCCAACTTTTCAAAATTAAAGAAAAAAAAATCGTACTTAGTAGCAGGATGGTCTGGGTGGCCTTTTTGTTTGCAAAGGCTGTTTGGATTACGCTGCTGCTGTGAAGGTATCAGGATCAGTTTTGATGCCTTGCCAATCAGGAGGTCCTGGAGCTGTTCATGGCCTGAAGTATGATCAGATGACAGGTGGTACAGATTATCACCCTTGGAAATTAATTTTTTTCTTCCAAATCCTGTAGTAACATTGACGCTCCAGAAAGATGTCCCAAAGATATTCCGTTCTCACGCATCCTCCCTGCACAGAGTTGAAACTGTTCTCCAGCTTCAGAAGTGTGTGCCAGTGTAGTACTTCAAATTAATCTGAAAAAAGAGAGAGAGAGAGAGCTTCCCATATGGGATCCCAAGAAACCTAAAGTGCAGTTTAGTGAAACAGAAACACCTGTATTATTCAATGCAGCTCTGAAAGGTGACTAACAGTTTCTTCCAAACTTACATTTTCCCCAGAAACCTTGAATTATTGCTATTAGTGAAGTTACTCATGAAGTGTAAAAATAAAACAGTGCCATTGACTAAACCATGACTAGAACTTTAGGGTATACTTGGAGGCCCAGAGGTGAGGCAGGCACAAGTCAGGCACCTAAAGTCAGATCCCCAGCCAGAAAATTCTAGGTGAGCAGGAAAAAGTAAATCCTTAACCCAAGTTAGCACCTTCCAACTATCTTGGCATCTGGTTACCATGCACTCCCAAATTTGCTTTCTCAATAGTAGGATGTTTCCCAAATAAGACTGTTGCTAACACTTTAGTGAAAGTCCTCTGGCACTTTGCAGAGATCAGCATGTTTGAGACACTCAGAAATAAATCCAGAAGTACCCAAACTCCAGAAAAGGAAATATCTTTTTGTTTAAGCTTCAGTGAAGAAGGACACCTGATGTCAGAGTGTAACATAAGGATTAAAAAATGTAAATACTCCTTCATTCTCCTTTGGAAGGAGCCAAGACCTATGGGACAGCAGGGAGAGATAATTCAATTCTGATGTTGCTGTGTTGATTTTTTGAATAGTTGTCAGTTTTACAGTTTCGAGGTAGGCTCATTTTCATGCTAGTTCTAACCTCACACATGCACACCCTTCCTGACATTTGAATATAAACTGTATGTACATATATTTATACTTGTGTCATACATATACAGTGCAATAAATGTGTATTTTACTATATATAATATATAGCATAATATATATCTGGAGTATGAGTAATTTTCAAGGTAAGAAAAGAAGATTTATTCTTTCATTTTTTTTCAACAGATATTTGCTACACACTCACAGTGATTCAGATACTGTTTTGGATGCTAGAAACATAAAACAGACAATACTTACCTCCTCATGAAATCTATATTCAAGTTTAGGGAGACATAAAATAAATAATTTAGCAAATTAATTCTAGGTAACAGCAATTGCTATGAAAAATTAAACAGGGCAATATATTTGAGAATGTTTAGAGGTGAGTTTTGGCGTGTTAGATATGCTCTTGCAGACAACGTTGTTGAAATCTAAATGCTAAGACTCCAACCATGCAAGTGTCTGGAGGAATTGTACATGAAAAACATTTGAGGCAGGATTGAGGTTCAACTTTATAACGAAGTAAGAGAAATACTGGAGAGTAGAAAATAAATGATAGAATTGAGGAGTTAAAATTGAAGAGGTAGAGGAAACCAAATCACTCAAAGCTTATAGACCATAATAGGTGGTTTCTATTCTCACAGTCACTAGAAGACACGGGAGAGTTTTAGGCAGGAAAGTGATATGGTCTCTTTTGTGTTTTAATGCGTAAGTCCTCCTAGTTGTTGCACAGAAATGTTCCATAGGGTAGAAAGACTGGCATCCGGAAAACAGCCTTTGGAGTTCCACACTCACCAAATTAGAGGGGCCTAGGAAGCACTTTGGACATCCTACATATATGCCAAACAACATTTAAAAGCAAAGATACTCAGGTTCAAGGCAATTGATCTATAACTAAACTGCTATAAAAAGTGTTCACAGGAAGATAACAGAATCCAGAGAGTCTGTAATGAATCATCCCTAAAACCCAAGTACAATAAAAACTTACAAGACATGCAAAGAAACAGGAACCCATGAAAAAGCCATCAACACCCTGACAAAACAGCCCATATGTTAAACTAGCAGACAGACATTTTAAAGACTACAAAAATACTTCAAAATTTATGGAAAATATGTTTAAATAACTAAGGACAAATGTTTTCTTATTGCGGGAACAAATAAGATATCTCAACAAAGAAATGGAAAATATTTTTAAAATGTAAATCCTAGGACAGAAAAATAAAGTAACTGAGATAAAAAATTTACTATGTAGGCTTAACAGACGATTTGAGATTGTGGAAATTGAGTCAGTGATCTTGAAGATACAGCAGACATATTCTAGTCAGAAGAATACAGAGAAAAAAAATTGGAGAAAAAAATGAACTCTCATTCAGAAATATGTGTGACAATATAAAATAGTGTAACATACATATTACTTTAGTCCCAGGATAAGAAAATAATGAGAATGGATAGAAGAAACTATTTGAAAACAGGGGCCAAATATTTCTCAAACTTAATGGAAACCTAAATCTCCAAGAAACCCTGTGACTTCAAGTAGGATATTCTTTCAGCTACAAATTTGGCAATTTATTTAACATTCGTAAAGTGCTACCTCTGTGCAAAGAGCTATGCTGGGCACGGAGAAATATATGTCTGAATATGGCACAATATCTACCATATTTAACAATCTAGATCTGTACTATCCAACTACATCTCACTGTTGGTCACTTGAAATATGGCTAATACAACATGATGAAATGATAACATTTTTGATTAAATAAAATATATTGTTGAAATTAATTTTACCTGTTTCTTTTTGTTTCTTTATACTAGTATAAAATTTAATATTACACATGTAGCTTGCACCACATTTCTGTTAGACAGCACTAATTAGGAGATAATAATCTAGTTTGTAACATAGGGCCCACACATAAAAATCAAATGATGATCATGTAGCTAGGTCTCAAATCAGATAAATTGGAGCTGGATACTTTTTTTTTGTCTTTAGTATTTTATTTTGAACAAAATCTTATAATTTCATTCACAATATTTTATTTTACATCTCTAAGTGATAAACACTTTTTTATTGGCATTAAAACATTTTATTTTCATTTTTTATTTTTTTTCCTTTTCTAAATTATACTTTAAGTTCTGGGGTACGTGAGCAGAATGTGCAGGTTTGTTACATAGGTATACACATGCCATGGTGGTTTGCTGCATCCATCCCCCTGTCATCTGCATTAGCTATTTCTCCTAATGTTAGCCCTCCCCAAACCCCTAATCCCCTGCTATCTCTCCCCTATCCCCCTTCATCCTCTGACAGGACCTGGTATATGATGTTCCCCTCCTTGTGTCCATGTGTTCTTATTGTTCAACAACCACTTATGAATGAGAACATGTGGTGTTTGATTTTCTGTTCTTGTGTCAGTTTGCTGAGAATGATGGTTTCCAGAGTCATCCCTGTCCCTGAAAAGGACATGACCTCATCCTTTTTTATGACTGCATAGTATCCCATGGTGTTTATGTGCCACATTTTCTTTATCCAGTCTATCATTGATGGGCATTTGGGTTGGTTCCAAGTCTTTACTATTGTAAACAGTGTCACAATAAACATACATGCTCATGTGTCTTTATAATAGAATTTTCTATAATCCTTTGAGTATATACCCAGTAATGGGATTGCTGGGTCAAATGATATTTCTGGAGGTAGATACTTTTTATTAGTATTTAAATTTTTACTAGTAATTACCACTTTAGATTTTTTGTTCTGTTTCTTTAACTTGTTTTAGTTTGTGTTTCTGGAGAGGAACCAAAAACATAGTGGGTATCAGAAAATGTCTATCACTGATAACTAACAACAAATTATTTTAATCTCATTATAAGATGCTTGGGGTTTCAAAGTTATCAGTTTGCATAATTCAACTCTCTATCTCATGATCCACAATGGTGAAGGGGGCATGAGTTTATCTGTTTATTTATATGGTTCTTTTAAACATATAATGAGGATCATTTAAAATGTTTTAAAAACTCAAGTGTTGTGTTCAATGGAATCTACTTAACATACCACTTGAATGGAGTAGAAATTTTTAATTTTTATTTTTTACTCTTTGAACACATGTATTTGGTAGATATTAAACAAAGAAAAAAATTTAGCAGTTGCTATCAAGAACTGGCCAAGGAAACATTTTCATTGAGTTAGCTTTATTTGCAGGTTTAATGTGAATTATTAAAGAATAAATATTAAAGTGATTTATTCATTTTCTTGAGCTCTAACACAGCAGTTTACACTATCTATATGATTTTTCCCCTCAAGGACCTAATAATCCAGTGTATGGTAATATCCTTGCAGGTTGTGTCCAACCAGTGCCCCTCAATGTTCACTTCAAGTTTTGTCGTTTGTTTTATAGATTTCAACTTTTAAAAACCAAATAGCATGAAGTTCTCTCTTTATGAGCTTCCTCTTTTACCACTTTCCAATTCCACTCTCCTTCTTCAAATGTGGCTGTGGGTTTGCAAGTTAGGGTGCCTAAAGGGCAAAGCGGCTTGAGATGGCCCAGAGAAATTCTTAAAATCTATTAGAAATGATGAGGCCAGGAGGTTCATGCTGAGTTTACATAATGACTAAGATTTCCTAGAGTTAGTAGTTTGACAAACTGTAAGATATTCAAGAAATCACCTTTATAGCCTTGCTCTCCCTGGCAAGATGACAAAATTATACTTTTACTAGGATAAACTCTATTTGAATAATTTTGCTGGAAATATTTTATTTAGACAGATTTTCTGTTACCATCATCACAAGATTCCTTGACCTGAGCAATGTCTATTTCCGGCAACACACATACTTATAAATGACATTGCACATCTGCTGCTGTACTACTTAGAGGAGTTGATAAGGTGTTCCAGCAAGGTGTACAAAGACAGGAAAAAAATCTATAACCAAAGCATGTAAATACAATTAGAATCTGAGTTGCTGTAGGAATCATAGATATATGATTCATACACACACACACACACATATATATATATATATACATATATATATATATATATATATATATATATATATATATATATCTGTCTCTCTCTATATGTAGACACACACACGTAATTTACTCCCACAAAACAATGAAAGGTGACTTTGTTGTGACCTTTAAAATTCAATTCCAGAAAACAAAAATAGAAAAGTAAACCATAAAACTTCCATGTAAACTTGGATGGGAGAAGCAAAGGCACTTTTCATTTATGCTCCCAGCTTATTGAAACAATCAAGGAAATTTAAATAGTATTAAAACCTGTAACCGTGTTAGAAAGCAGGAAGAGGTATCATCCATGTGTCAGAAACATCCAAAAAAACCTGCTGGATGGAACTGCTAAATTGGCTTGGTTATTCTGAGAAATAATAGCATCAATGGGAACAAAATCAAGGGGACCCTCCAGAAACCCACACTTCCTGAGGATTCAACATCATTTAAACCCTAGTTAGCCACCATTGAACACTAATGTATCCTGTATTCAACATAAATTAAACCAAAAATCCAAGTTTAGTTACACCAAGCAGGAAGTTTCAGTGTTAGTAATATCAAGTGGAAAGTTAGTTTAGGATAAGGGCTGGATAAATAATTGAAAAAAAAAAAACTGTTTACCCTAACAAAAAAAGAGTGAGGAAAACATTACACTCATGTAGAAAACATATATTCTGAGGGAGGAAAAAGATTACCCATATAGAAGAAGCAGGAAGAAACTTTAGAAAACATTTGTTTTGTATTCTCTAAATAAAGTAAAACCAAACCTTCATAAACTTTGCAAATCAGTAGGTAAAAGAAGTGAGGATAAGACAACACACTGGGAAGAAAACGTGGGTGGATGAGAGGCAAGTAAAAACAGAAACCCTGCACCCTGCAAGTGCAAAGCAAAACAGTGTCAAACATGTACCCTGCAGAGGTGAAGCTGAATTATATTCTTTTGGTTAGATGGCCATTACCATCATGACTATAGCAATGCTAAGATCTGAGTTAAGGGTAAATGTGGACAATCAGTGTTTTTAAAAAGATGCAACATGTGTCCACTACCTTGACTAAGTAGCCAAACATATACTAAAGGAAGAGAATTTTTTCTGAAGAAAACACATGAGAATACTAAGAAACTATATATATGTCTTTTTATTTAGTTAGTTATTTTTAAAAAGCTGTTCCATGGGTGGTTGACATTGAGCAATTTGTTATTGCAATTAGAGCAATATTCTAGCCCAGAGTTTGGGTAGTTTTTGATGACAGTTGGTAGAAGCAAAAAATATTATGGGAAACAATTTGTGCAGGTATGGGCGATTAATTCCAATAGAGGTTTAGCGGATGGTGTTAGGAAATGAAGACCATGTTACTGCAGAGTGAGCTTCTTTCTAATTTATTCTTTGCTTGTATGACAACAAGTAGAATCAGAAACATACAGAGAAATTTATACACAGAAAATTGTTCTTTAAATAATATAGTCCTTTTATTTATTTGGATAAGTGTTAGAATTGCAGGGATGAGAGTTGATTTCTATTCAGAAACAATTTATCTCAGTTTCTATTAACCAGCTTACAGCATGGTTCAAACTGCAGTTAATTTTATTTACGTGAGGCCTCTGGCTTCTGGGTGCCTATAAAAACACAATTCAAACAATGTTTTAGGAGCAAAATGTTAAATAAGTTTTTCAGCTTCCCCTAGTCACCCTGAAAAATTAAATGCCAGGGGTGGAAGTGGAGGAGGGTTTGGATAGGAATGAAAACTACAGTCTCATATTCTTGATGATAAAATATACTCTGTGCTGTATGGGAGGGAGGAAAGAACTAGCATTATTGTATTTCACTAAAAGAAATTCTAAGGATTTCTCTTTTATGTTTGAGGGTAAAGCAAGTGCTCAGTAATGAATTACTCTTTCTTCAGGTCACCTGAATGACACGGTAACTTGTTTTCATTTGGAAATAAGATTTACAGTTTAATCACAACAGTCAGTAAGGCTCTGCAAAACTATATTGATATCACACAGTTCCTAATGCAAGCTTGGGCAAAGTTCTGCTTTAGAGGGGAAACTTCTCCCAGTGAGACCATTCTGTTGCTAAACCTTCCTGTATAAAGTTAAATTCATTTCTCACAACATTTTGTTTTGTAGCAAATCATACTGCAGAGAAGCTCTGGTTCAGCAGAAACTGAAAAAGACCCATTACTAAGACATTTCTGTAAGCTTGCCTAACTTTAGATAAGTTTCTTTCTGACTCCAGGCTCTTGACTTCCCTTTTCTTAGAACATTTACTTAAATTCTCTTTCACCTCCTTTGAGATGTAAATCTTTTAAAAAGCCTCCTGAAGTTTTACAAGCCAAGAATGTCTTTCTCCAGAACCCTGAAGCTATCCTTTTGAAATGTAATCATCAAGAAAGAGAAAGTGTCTATCAACCCAGGCTCTATGGAAAGGGTAGGAGTTTAACTTCGATGATGGGTGACTATAGCAAACACCTGTGGTCTTATCACAGAGAAAAGCACTTGCACACTCAGGAATAAATATGCTGCACACATTGCATTAATCACATTAAATATGCTACTAATGTCCTCCAGTAGTCTTCTGCTAGCTCACAGCAGCACTTAAAAACCCTGTAATCCCAGCAATTTGGGAGGATAAGGCGGGCGGATCATGAAGTCAAGAGATCGAGACCGTCCTGGCCAACATGGTAAAACCCCCGTCTCGACTAAAAATACAAAAATTAGCTGGGCGTCGTGGCACACACCTGTAGTACCAGCTACTCGGGAGGCAGAGGCAGGAGAATCACTTGAACCTGGGAAGCGGAGGATGCAGTGAGCCAAGATCGCACCACTCACTCCAGCCTGGCGACAGAGCAAGACTCTTCTCCAAAACAAAACAAAACAAACAAACAAAAAAACCAAAAACACCCAACCAAACAAAAAAACCAAAAGTTCTCACCTTTTATTTCAATGAAGTTGAGTTCAAACTCAGCCCTGACATCTCTTACCTGTTGCAATAGTCTTTCTTGATGATGAAATACTCTCAGAATTATGGAAAGAATGAAGGAGGCTATGAAGTTGGGATTGGGGTCTGTGTGGTGAGAGATGGGAAACTCCTGGTTATGATGAAAGTAAGTTTTGATACCTAAGGAAAAATAAAGCATTTTCTCAAAGTCAATGGCAAAGCAGAAACAGATGCGGATTGATCTTTTACAGAACTTACAGATGTCAGAGTCTGCAACTGTTTTGAGGTATTTTAGGTTGAGCTCACTAGAGGCTTTCTTTGAATATCTGGTTTGAAGCACTTGCTTCAACTTTTGGAGGCTTCCATCATATCAAGGTCCTGACTTATACTGCAGATCACTGCACTACTAATCACTGCAACATTTCAGAGTCAAATGTTTTTCATATATTTTACTGACCACCTTCTGGAGCCCACAGAAGTGGATATTATCCTGGTAGTCCCTCTTGTCTGAGAAATGAATATAAAGGTTAAGGTTTAAAGGCGTTCTTCATCTGGTCCCTCACAAACTACTTCTGACTCAATTTAAAAACAAAGGACAAATATTATCTTTCTAGTACAGAAACTCCACCCTTTAAGAAGTCCAAGCTTACTGAACAAGCATCTCCAGAGGTAAGTGAAGGCAGCACATAGGAGCTGCCTTCTGTTCACTTGTAATGACGGGGATTTCCCCAGTTTCTGAATAGTTCACTCAATGTTTATGGGGTCCATAAGAATTATTCTGTGTTGTCAACCTAAGTCAGCTATTAATATGGCTTAGGTTAATATTGAACATACATTTAAAAATTATGTTTTTAAACACTTTATTTATTGATAATACCTTATATCTTTACAACACTTAATCCTTTTGAAATATTTTTACAAACATTATTTTAATCAAACTTGTTAGCTACCATCCACCCAATTCATTCCTGTACTTATTCTATCAACAAATAGCTTTAAATAATTATTAAGTGCTAGACACAACCATGTGAATGACATATTTATGAAATTGTTTTTGGATCGGGGAAATTGAGGGTAATGGAGATTAAATGGCTTGTTTAGGATAAGAAAGCTAGTAATTTTTAGATTCAGACTTTGCATCCAGAAAGTAACACATATTTATTACTCTTCTCATTAAACAACTTTCAGATTTCGAAGAGGGGTTTACAAAATGATCTGCCAGTCATTTGGCAATACAAATGACTAAGATGCTGTGCCTCTTGCTGCTAAGTTAAGTTTGAGCTTTAAGTTTGTTGTTGTTGTTTCTTGAGAATTAAATCCTTTTTTCTATGTAAGTGGAAAGGCTGGCTCAGGAAATAGAGAAATATCATGATATCTCTGTGTCTCATAATTTATAGAAGGACAGAAAGTAGAAAAAAAAGAACTAAGGCACCACATAATGTCAATTTATATCACTTTATGATATATTTATGGATCTAAAACTATATAATCATCACATTTTGATTGGCATGTGTCTTGGAAGATCAGCATAAAATGAACTTTATGCCCTTATTTAAGGATATTCTCTAAGAAGCTCACTTACCATGTTCTAAAATGATTCATTTCCCTAACTTTTTTTAAAAAATATTTTTTGGAGACATAGTCTCACTCTATCACCCAGGCTAGAGTACAGTCGTGCAATTTCAGCCCACTATAGCCTTCTCCTGCTGGGTTCAAGTGATTCTCCCACCTCAGCCTTCCAAGGAGCTGGGATTATAGGTGCTTGCCACCATGCCATGCTAATCTTTGTATTTTTAGTAGAGACAGGTTTCACCATGTAGGCCAGGCTAGTCTCGAACTCCTTACCTCAGATGATCCACCTGCCTTAGCCTCCCAAAGTGCTGGGATTACAGGTGTGAGCCACTGTACCCAGCCCCTTTTCTTAACTTTTATAACTTTATTGTGGTTAAAAAAAGTGACATGGAAATTTAAATGATTTGGACAATGTCTATACACATGAACAGGCTTAAATCTAAATTCAGTTGTAGCATCAGACAATAGTGGTAGTGCTAATATTAGGACTTACATTAAGTCTGTATTCTACTTGTTATTATTCTTTTAGAGAAGACAATCATGCTTCATAAAGATATAGTTGCAACCAGCCTTTCTTCTAGTATTTATGTAGCAAAGAAGTATTGTCATATACATCAGTCAGGATAAAGGAGGTTATGCTGTAGTAAAATATTATTCATGAATTTCAGTGGTTTAATACAACAAAGCTTTATTACATAGTCAAAGAAGCACAGAACAGTCCCTTCTTTACAGTCACCAAGGGTCCTGGTTAAGGGAGGAACTGACATCTCAACATGAGGTTTAGGGTTTGCTGCAGTAGCAGAAAAAGGAGACTGGAGAATTGCACAGGGATTTTTTTGTTTTTGTTTCTGTTTTTCTTAACCTCAGCTTGGAAGTGGCATGTTATTTCTACTTACATTTCTTTGGCCAGGACTGGTCACACTGGCCTGCCTTACTGAAATAACTCCTAGAAACTTTAGTTTGCCACATGTCCAGAAAGGAAAGGAGAACTGCATAGGTCATATTTATTTTAACATTTTTGTGATACATGTAGCACTTGTATGGGATCTGAGAGTAGAAAAGATGGAAAAGTATATAAACCAATTGTCTGGATAAAAGAGAATGGAACTGGCTGCCTACTCAATCTACATATAATCCCACTTAGATCAAGATTTGTACTTATGAATCAATGTTTCTTTACCTTGTTTATACATAATTAATAAATCATTTTATTACCTACTCAAATATAGTAATCCCACTGGCTCTGAGAGCAAGAAAGAGACTTGCCCTTATAACTGATGCCCTCAGCATGAAATATCCTCTAATAGCCACATATAGATTTATGATTCATTAAAAATCAATGATTTTAGTAATCTTTTCAGAATGACTCTAAAATTATTTGCTTTCAATTATTAAGTCTAAGACATAATGGTGGTGTTTTGTCCTGATTGGTTAATTTCTTCACTTAGTTTTTGTGAGAATTCTAAATCCCTAAACTATTTCAGTCTTTTATAAAAGTTTTCCTTAGATTTCACTTCAAGCAGAAAAATATTTATACCTACCTAAATAAAGTTTTAAAATGTGGAAGACGTAGTGGCAATTCCTCAAGGATCTGGAACCAGAAATACCATTTGACCCAGCAATCCCATTACTGGATATATCCCCAAAGGATTACAAATCATTCTGCTATAAAGACACATGTATACATATGTTGATTGTGGCACTGTTCACAATAGCAAAGATTTGGAACCAATCCAACAAGCAATGGGGAAAGGATTCTCTGTTTAATAAATGGTATTAGGAAAACTGGCTAGCCATGTGCAGAAAACAGAAACTGGACCCCTTCTTTACACCTTATGCAAAAATTAACTCCAGATGGATTAAAAATTTAAACATAAGACTTAACACCATAAAAACCCTAGAAGAAAACCTAGGCCCTACAATTCAGGACATAGGCATGGGCAAGAACTTCATGACTAAAACACCAAAAGCAGTGGCAACAAAAGCCAAAATAGACAAATGGGATCTAACTAAAGTTAAGAGCTTCTGCCTAGCAAAAGAAACTATCATTAGAGTGAACCAGCAACCAACAGAATGGGAAAAAAATGTTTGCAATCTACCCATCTGATAAAGGGCTAATAACCAGAATCTATGAAGAATTTAAACAAATTTACAAGAAAAAAACAACCCCATCAAAAAGTTGGGTGAAGGATATGAACAGACACTTCTCAAAAGGAGATATTTATGCAGCCAACAAACATACAACAAAAAGTTCATCAGCACTGGTCATTAGAGAAATGCAAATCAAAACCACATTGAGATACCATCTCACACCAGTTAGAATGGTGATCATTAAAAAATCAGAAGACAACAGATACTGGAGAGAATGTAGTGAAATAGGAATGCTTTTACACTGTTGATGGGAGCATAAATTAGTTCAACCATTGTGGAAGACAGTGTAGTGATCTTTCAAGGATTTAGAACTAGAAATACCATTTGACCTAGCAATCCCATTGCTAGGTATATACCCAAAGGGTTATAAAAATTTCTATTATAAAGACACATGCACACGTATGTTTATTGTGGCACTGCTTAGAATAGCAAAGATTTGGAACCAACCCAAATGCCCATCAATGATAGACTGGATAAAGAAAATGTGGCACATATACACCATGGAATACTATGTAGCCATAAAGAGGATGAGTTCATGTCCTTTTCAGGGACGTAGATGAAGCTGGAAACCGTCATTCTCAGCAAACTGACACAAGAACAGAAAACCAAACACCGCATGTTCTCACTCATAAGTAGGAGCTGAACAATGAGAACACATAGACACAAGGAGGGGAAACATCAATTGGGGCCTGTCAGGGGCTGGGGGCCTAGGAGAGGGATAGCATTAGGAGAAATACCTAACATAGATGACAGATTCATGGTGCAGCAAACCACCACGGCACATGTATAGCTATGTAAGAAACCTGCACGTTCTGTACATGTATTCCAGAACTTCTCACACACACACACACACACACACACACACACACACACACGAAGTTTAAATATGCAGTAACTATAATTCATTCACTCTCATTACTGCTCCTTTCAGTAAATTGTTATATAAATATACCAGAATTTAATTATCTGTTCTTTTGATGGGCTGTTGGGTATTTTTCAGTTGGGGGGAAAAAATTAAATTCCTTTCTAATTAGATTTAGAATCAGGTACTTAGAATTCAATAGCATTTTGAAAAGTAGAAAATGTTTTGTTATCTGAAAAAAGTCACCCATATTTTATAAGCAGAAGAAAAGAAGAAACTATCAGTTATCACATAATGGTTGACACAGAAGACAGTGAAATGTGTTTTTCAATAGTTTTTCTCTTATAAAGAACATAGGTAAAACACTTTATCTGTGTCTCTGAATTAATAATACAAGGGTAATCATGTTGTCACATATCCTAGAGCATTGGACCAAGATTAACAAGGTAATATTGGTAAATTGCTTTGAGAATCTCAGATGAAGGGCATAGAGTAAGAAAGTAGTTAGCTATATAGTGATTACAATATACTCTCACACATACAAAGGTATACACACATATACTTATGTGTATATATATTTCATAATGAGTTTTACATGTCCCTTTGTTATCTGGAGATGGGTTTCTCAAAATCGCCGCTATTGACATTTTGGTTTAGACAATTCTTTGTTGTGGATATTGTCCTGTGAACTGAATGATGTTTAGCAGCATCCTTGGTCTCTACCTACTAGATGCTAGTGGCAGCTCTACCTCCATTTGTGACAATAAAAAATATCTTTAGACATTGGTAGCCTCTGACTACCATTCCTGAGACTTCACCTACCCTGTTGTCTTCCTATTCCCAAGTGTTTCATGCACACCTATGTGTGGACACCAGAGCTCTAGTCTGTATATCTAAACTCTTTATACACATACACACACACATTCTCGCTCTCTCTCTCTCTCTCTCTCTCTCTGTCTCTGTCTCTGTCTCTCTGTCTTTCTCCAAAATAGCCTCCACTTGGCCAGACCTCATGCTTAGAAGTATGCCTATTAGTGGCATGGTCTTCTTTCAGGAGAAACAGATTGTGCAGGTCCTATATGTAAGCACAGCATTATTTGGGCAGGAAATTCTGGCATCCAGGGTGTCACTAGGTAGGTTTAAAACTGAGGCATGGGTTCTGAATAGAAATGTTCTTAGTCTTGTAGTCTCTTTTCACCATATGAAGTGATATGGCAGAAGGAAGAGCCTATTAGACCATTTGAAGTATGCATCCTAAGCCAGAAGTTCCTCTTCTGGAGGCTATGAGTGGTATTGTACAAACATATATGAAGGCCCTTTTCTATGACAGAGTCTTTCAGATCAGTGGGGGAAGACCAGAGCATTCAACAAACAGTATTGGCTTAATTCATTGTCCATAAAAAATAAAATTATACCTTTTTCTGAAAAAGCACAAAATACATCCAAGCTATACTGAATATTAAAATATTAAAAGCAAAGTTATAAAGCTTTTTTTTAAAAAAAACAATAATTGATCTCAGGAAGGGTAACATATTAGACTATAGGAGAAAATCAGACACTTCACAAAGACTGTCACCACGGATTCATAATTGACATCCTGTGGAGAAATTTATGAGAACAATCTGTTATTTTGTATTCACTAGGATATAGCTTAGAGCTTAATTCAAAGAGTTTTAAATTTGTTTCAATGAACAGTGTGTTATGTTAAAGGGCCATGTATGCAAAATGGTCCCCAAATACCATGGAGCTCAGAAATGAAAGAACAAGGCAGACAAATCCAGTTTGTTGGCAAAGGGTGTTTTATTGAGGAAAACTTACAGACAGAAGCATGGTCTTGGGTGACAGCAAGACAGGTAGACCTTGGCACTGTTAATCCCCAGACTCAGGGCTTAAATACCATAGAGAAAGGTTATGTGTGATATAAGGACAATTAAAGGCAACCCTCCAGAACAGGCAAGAATGCTATGGGCAATGTAGCCTATAAACTGTGCAATAACATTAAGGTTGACATGTTCTTACACTAGGGACAGCAAATAATCTAAGAATCAGGAGGCATTCATGGGACTGGGGCTAATCAAAAATCTACATGGCAGAGAGCATCCAAGATGGAGTCACTGTTGTCTCCACAAATGTAATTGTTGTAGCTACCTGATATTGTTTGGATGTTTGTCCCCTCCACATCTCACACTGAAATTTGATTTCCAATGTTGAAGATGGGGTCTGGTGAGAGGTGTTTGGGTCATAGGAGCAAATCCTTCATGAATGGCTTGGTGTCATCCTAGCATCACTGAGTTTCTCACTTTTAGTTGCTATGATATCTAGTTGCTGGAAAAAAAAAAAAACCCTGGTGTACCTCCTCTTTTCTCTCTTTCTCTCTTGCCATGTGATGACACCTCCCCTCTGCCTTCTGCCATGATTAAAAGTTTCCTGAGGCCCTCACCATATGGAGATGCTGGTGCCATGCTTCTTGTACAGCCTGCAGAACTGTAAGCCAAATGAACCTCTTTTGGTAAATTACCTAGTCTCAGGTATCCCTTTATAGCAATGCAAATGGACTAAGACATTACCCTACTGAGACAGGATTGACTGTCCCCTCCTCCCAAAACTTAGTTCAGATGTCAGTCTCATGCACCAAAAACGTATATAAAGTTTTATTATTCACATATTAAAGCTTTCTGAAGAGAGCATGCCAGGAATAGAAGTGGGTCCAAAAACTTAAAACCCCAGTCTAATCATGAGAAAAGCATCAGACTAAAACCAGTGGAGTGATATACTATAAAATATCTGATAAACACTTCTAAAAATTGTGAAAATCATCAAAAACCAGGAGGGTGAGAAGCTGTCAACCTAGAGGAGCCTAAGAAGACAGGACAACTAAATGTAATGTGATCTTCTGGATGAGATCATGGGACAGAAAGAAGACATTAGGTAAAAACTAAGAAAATATGACTAAAGAATGGACTGGAGTTAATAATGTATTTATTTCATAAATTATAACAAATTACTATACTAATATGTTAATGATAGAGGAAATTAGGTGGAAAATATGTGGGAACTCTAGCCCCAGTGTGGTGGTTCATGCCTGTAATCCTAACACTTTGGTAGGCCAATAGAGGTGGACCATTTGAGATCAGGAGTTTGAGACCAGCCTGACCAACATGGTGAAATCCCATCTCTACTAAAAATACAAAAAAGAAATTAGCTGGATGTGGTGGTGCATGCCTGTAATCTCAGCTACTTGGGAGGCTGAGGCAGGCGAATTGCTTGAAACTGGGAGGGAGAGATTGCAGTGAGCCAAGATCGTGCCACTGCATTCCAGCCTGGGCAACAGAGTGAGACTCTGTCTCAAAAAAAGAAACAAAAGAAAAGAAATATGGGGGAACTCTGTACTATCTTATAATTTAGATTTTTGCAAAATCTAAAACTGTTCTAAAAAATAAAGTTTATTTTTAAAAAGTTTATTAAAACTTTATTTTAGAAAACTAGGACCAATAGGTCCATGAAAGAGGATGTAGTTCACTCACAAGGATTATTCTTTTACATATATATATATATATATATATATAATTTTTTATTGCATTTTAGGTTTTGGGGTACATGTGCAGAACATGTAAGATTGTTGCATAGGTACACACATGGCAGTGTGGTTTACTGCCTTCCTCCCCATCACCTGTATCTGGCATTTCTCCCCATGTTATCCCTCCCCAACTCCCCACCCCCCACTGTCCCACAAGGATTATTCTTATAAGGAAATTTGGCATGTGAGGAATGTAGTTTTACAAATCAATGGGAAAATGCTAAATTTCTCAAATAATATTACTAGGGGAATAGAGTTATGCATACTAAAAAAGTAAAAATATATTCCTATTGTCAGTATCTACAAAAATACATTTTGGATGGGTTAAAAACAAATGTGAAAAGCAAAAATTAAACATTTTAAAAGATATCACAGAGAATAATTATAATAGTAGAGTACAGAAGGCTTTTCTTAAATATGCATAGAATAGAAAAAGGAAATGGGTTAATTTGGTGAAATTAATAAGAATTTATAGTTAACGAAGGTGTAAAGCTAAAAACTTCGATTTGATTAAAAAAACAAACAAATGGAAAAGACAGCAATTCACCAGGAGAAAATATATGCAACTCAGACAAGTGACAAAGGAGTATGAACAAGAATAAAGAAATTCTTCAGAGTAATAAGTAGAAGCCAAACAACTCAATAGAAAAATAAATGGGAAAAAGATATGAAAAGGCAATTTATGGAAGAAGAGATTTAAAAAGTTATTTCTTATTAATCATCAAGAAAATGCAAACTTAAACCATGAAGTGATAATTATCCACCCATCAATTTGCCCCAGATTATAAGAAAAGGGATAGTATCAACAGTTACAAAGAATGAGGGTAAATAGAGGTTATCAGGAATTTTTGTGTTGTGGAAATTGCCGTAACTAATTTAGAGGGTTACTTGGGAATATACAGTAAAGTTGTACACATAGCAGTAGATATATGTTGTATAGAAATTCTCACACAGGTGCACAAGAAATCACAAGATTTTTCATGTTAGTATCATTTGCAATAAGGAACCACTGGAAATGATTTCAGTGTCTGTCAGTCAATGGTATGGTTTTGAAAGCATTCCCCAAAAGAGCATGTGCTGGGAATTTAATCTCCTATACAATGGTGTTGGGAGGCGAAGTCTAATGAAATGTTACTGGGCCATGACAGCTCTGCCCTTATGAATGGCCTAATGCTATTTTTGTGGGAGTGAGTTTCTTATAAAAAGGTGAGTGTGGCTCCCTTTTTGTTCTCTGTCTCACCTTTTTGCCTTCTGCTATGAGATGACTGAGCAAGAAGACCCTCACTAGATGCCAGCCCCTCAGTCTTGACCTTCCAAGACTTCTGAACCATGAGCCAATAAGTTTCTGTTATCTATAAATTACCCAATCTCAGGTATTCTGTTATTGCAGCACAAAATGAACTAAGACAGTGGGGCAAATGCAAATACTGCATAGCACACTCTTACGAAGACGTTTTCTACATTTATTGTACATGAATGAAATACATGTATTTTCTATGATGTATCTTGCATATATAATGTTAAGAGAAATACAGAAGTTGAAACAAGTATATGAACATAAATGACAAATCAATTTCAAATAATTTTTATCTAGTGATGGCAATAGATATCTAAAATTTTTCTTATTAATATTGTTTGACTATAGAAAAGGCAAAAAAAGATTTATTGGATAATTTTGGATAACATGTAACAATCTTTCACTGACTAAAATTAGTAAAAATTACTTTTTATGGAAACCTCCAAAAGTATGCAATAATTTGGCAAAAACTGAAAAACTGTAGAATTAAACTTTAATGTCTACTTCATCCTATTTCTTAAGTTTATAAAGATTATATCTTCAGAAAAACAGTTTGTCATACAACATTTTACCTGAAGGCAATGATGCTGTTTTTCCATTTCTGTATCTCCTGCTCTTTGCACAGTTTCTAGGGCAGAGTAATCATTTCAAAATTGCTGAATGAAAGAATCAGTAGTGTATCTCAGTCACTATCATACAGAAGGCCTAACAGCTAGCTGCTCTGCTCTGGTGGCCGTAACGCAATGTTCTTGGACATAGGAAGAGGAGGAAGAGAGGAGATTGGTCTTCCTGTCTCAAGGGTAGCAGGAGCAGAAGAAAATCCAAGTGTAAGTGGGCCTGTGTGGTTCAAACTTCTGTTGTTCTAAGGTAAACTGTACTTGCTTTTAAATACAAACTTTGAAAATATTTTGTTAGAATAACCACCTTTACTTTCTGTAATTATTTCTATATATTAGATCAATATTATCTATGATTATAATTAAATATGTACAATTAAATATAAAACAGTAGTCCTCAATTCTGGGTACTTTTGCCTCTAATGGGACATTTGGCAAGGTCCATAGCCATGACTGGTTATCACAACAGAAGAGAGGCTGCTATTGACATTTAGTGGGTAGAGGCCAGGGCTGCTGCTGCTAAATATCCTGCAATGCCTAGGATAGATTACTCACACACAAAGAAAGACTTATCTGAACTAAAATGTCAATAATGCACAGGACAGGTTCCTCACACAGAAAAAAAGACTTATCTGGACTAAAATGCCAAATAACACCGATTTTATTGAAAGGAAAGGAAAAATGAAACATCAACGTTCAAAGACTAACTAGCAAGTTCTTCAAAGCTAGTAAATATATAACAGAAATTAGAATCTCCTGAAATAAACTATTTCAGTGCGTTTAAAAGCTTGTATGTTTTGTTTATTTGATTTACTTCTTTCCCTCAGTAAAAGTTTGGTAGCAGTACCCCTGTTCTATTCACCACAAAGGAATAAAAGTGGGGTAGATCCTGCCTGAGGGCAAACACTTATCTATCTAGTAATTAGAAAGATGAACTTTTTGCCAAGAATAGTGAAGATTAAAGGCAAGCCCAAAGTGTTTGCGTCAAAAGAGAGTTAAAATCTGAATTTCTTGGTTTTGTAACCTTTGGATACATTATGGAGCTAAAAAAGAAAGTACAAGTGAATAGTTACATTTGGAAATAATTGTCTATAGTAGACATAAGTTTTATGAAAACATAATAAGGCCAGATCCTGTCTCCATAGAGTATATGAGAACTGTGTACATAATTTCCCCTTGTCTATCTAAACAATAGTAAAAACTAAGCATGCAAAGGCAGTGGATATAGCTTTCATAAATAGCATCAAATGAACAGAGAAGGGAAACTTTTAAAAATGCAAGAATTATTTATAATATCTTATAGTAAATGGCAAGAGTTTAAGTGTACTAAAGGCCAAATAATATGTTACATTTGGCTGACTTTGCATATTTTTCCATATTCTATGCAAATAATAACTGAAATTATTCTAATGTGTTGTGGCAATCTTAATCATAACAATGAAGGCAAGAGGAAAATACTGAAAACTTGTTTATCACTAGCTCTCCTAACACTTAATCTGAACTAAACCAATTTTTCCACCTTAGACAAATTAGTGAGACAAACAGCAAGACTATCTCACACTAGGAAGAAGTATAAAATGTTGTTTATGATCACTTTGAAATAAAATATCCACATCTAAACTATATTAGTAAATCTATACAAATCCCCTAGAACCATACCTATTACACAATAAGCACTCAATAAGTATGAGCTACTATTTTTATTAACGATAGGTCCCAATATTGCTTTAAATTGAATAAGTATCTTGTGACTAACCAAATGAAGAAAGCATAAGTACATTCTTCTCAGTCCAGAAGACTTTATGTTACTGATTGTGAACATCAGGGGAAAATATCAGGGAAAACCCCATTCAATGATAAGAGGAATACATTTTTCTAAAATACCAATACCGGCTACTGCAATGAACAATTGTCATTCTATGTGTCTCGTAAATGTTCTTCAAGTAACCTCTTTTCAGAGTGAGAAAAAGAATAAGTAATCTGAATAGGAACAGAAATATGAGTAATAAAAATAAGTGACACATGCTTCTCACCACAAGAACAGATGGGATGACAGGGCTTAGTCATGTTAAGACAAGTGAAAGGAGGCATGTACTAAGTATAGCAAATTGGTTGAACTCTGTATGGAATCCCACAGAAAGAGTAATTCACACAGTTCAAAAGTATTTATTCTTCCAATGATAACATTAGTAACATAAAATGAGCATAATAACTATAAAAATAAAACTTCAGCATCTTATTAAATGACATAAAATGAGACTTGAACAAATGTAGTACAAAAGAAAAATACATATTGAATATAACCACAAATTGTTGATAGCAATAAATGCTGTGATCACAGTTGATTTTAATGGCAAATGATATATACATACAACATATGTAACATACACAACATAATATACAAGTCACATTGTGTTAAAATCGATTATAATTTTTTTCAGTCTCAAAGTGTATGGGGGCTGTTTTGAATGATCTTTGTGCCATTAAGCACTAATTGTGGTCAGAAGACATTGTCTAAAATTAATTTGTAAGAGAGACAAGATGGCTGACTAGACACAGCTAGGAAGAGCGTCTCTCAGGGAGAGAGACCAAAATGTAGAGTAACTTGGCAAATTTCAAACAGATCTGTTGGGAGAAAACACTGCAAGTAAATGGAGAGATGATGTAGATACTAGAGGGAGGTAGCCGGGAACACTGCACAGGGTTGCTAAGCACCAGGACTTATCCCTGGCCCTAAACAGCTTCTAAGGAAGTGTTGAATTAAATAACCATGGAGCAGCCCACTCTCACTATAAACCTACAGCATCCTAGCTCCAGGAAACCCCATGACCTTCATGTACATTTGAGCTGGCAAGAGGAACTGCTCAGAGAGTTGGCTGAGATTGAGCTTGAACTTATATGAAGCCCAAGTGACTTTGTGCAGGGACAGCAACAACAAAACATGGCCATGTGTGCCTATGCCTCACTGTTCTTCATATTACTCTAACACAGAGGTCCTCAGCCACCAGGCTACAGACTGGTACATGTCCGTGGCCTGTTAGGAACTGGGCTGCACAGCAGGAGTGGCAGGCAAGGAGCAGTACCACCTGAGCTCTGCCTCCTGTCAGATCAGCGGTGGCCACAAAATCTATGATGAACTATGCATGTGAGGGTCCTAGGTTGCATGCTTCTTATGAGACTCTAATGCCTCATGATCTGAGATGGAACAGTTTCATCCCCCCATCCTCCATCAGTGGAAAAATGGTCTTCCACAAAACTGGTGCCTGGTGCTAAAAAGGTTGGGGACCATAGCTCTAAAATTCTCTAACCTTTATTGACTGCTGGATCTGGAGAGAGAAGGGCTGTCTTTGCCACTGGACAAGGGTGTGTCTGATCTGTGCCACCCTCCTCAACCCTCACCTCACCCAGGATCCCTGCCTGTACAGGATCCCTGCCTGGTTGTTCCCATATAAGCAGGCACACAGCACATGCAAGCTCCATTGCCCTGCCAGTAGGCATTTGCTGGCAGTCTGGGAGTACCTTGCCTACCCCAGCACAGCTGGGGCCTGACCTAGAGGGGCCAGAGAACAGATCCATGGGCCTAGTCCCAGCCCCCCAGGAGTAGAACACACAGCTCAGGAGTACTGAGCTGCATCTGTTGTCAGAACTCTAGCAGAGGAAGAGCCCTCACTCTCGCAGCACTGGGAAGAATGAGGCAGAGGTTTGTGGGCTGGCACGGGAGTTGGGCATTCCTCTGCCTACAAGGTCAGTCTGATAGAGATATGACCTGCCTGCTAGCCACACCCACTCTCAGAGGGAGTCCCATAACCTGGAACCTAACACCCTAGTAATCTGGGTGAAGAATGCTTGGGACAAAACTAGCTGATGGGACCAAATTCTAGGGCAATCAATGGAAGAAGACCCAGTTGAGGGACTGCAAGGTGGGTGGTTCCCACAGCTGTCTGCTGGGCAAAAAACCCCAGGACAGGTATGGCAAGGAAGCTGAACAAGAAACAGGAGGAAGTTGAAACCAAATCCAGAAAAGCAAAAACAGTAAAATGATCCAAGTTGAAACATGACATAGCCAATTAAAGACAAAAACTAACTGAACTTTTGGAATTGAAAAATTTATGACAGAAATTTTGTAATATAATTGGAAGCATTAACAACAGAATAGACCAAGCTGAGGAACGAATCTTGGAGCTTGAAGACTGCTCCTTTGAATCAACTCAGGTTGACAAAAATAAAGAAAAAGGAATAAGAAAATATTAACAAAACCTCTGAGAAATACGGGATTGAGAAAAGAGACCAAACTTACAATACATTGGTATTCCTGAGAGAGAAGGAGAAAGAGTAAGCAACTTGGAAAACACATTTGAGGATGTAGTCCATAATAATTTTCCCAATCTTGCTAGAAATGTTGACATGCAAATTCAAGAAATTTAGAAAACTTTTGCAAGATACTATAAAAGATTACTATTCCCCATGACACAGCCATCAGTTTCTCCAAGGTCAATGCAAAAGAAGCAATTCTTAAAGGCAACTAGAGAGAAGCAACAGATCATTAACAAAGGGAACCTCATCAAGCTATTAGCAGACCTATCAGCAGAAACCTTACAAGCAGAAGAGACTTGGGGCTTATTTTCAGCATCCTTAAAAGAAATTCCAGACAAGAATTTTATTCCCCACTAAACTAAGGTTCATAAGCAAAGAAGTAATAAAATCCTTTTCAGATAGGCAAACACTAAGGAAATTCATTTTGACTAGACCTTCCTAACTTGAGAGTCGTAAGGCAGTGCTAAATATGGAAATAAAAGAATAATTGTCAACATAAAAACACAAGTACATAGCCCACAGACACCATCAAGCAACTACACAATTAAGTCTATATAACAACCAGTTAACAACACAATGACAGGATAAAAACCTCACATATCAATATTAACTTTGAATGTAAATGGGCTAAACACTCCTCTTAAAAGGCACAGAATGGTAGGTTGGATAAAGAAACAAGATCCAATTGTCTGCTGTCTTCAAGAAACTCATCTCACATGTAATGACACCTGGAGGCTCCAAGGGATGGAGAATAATCTATCATGCAAATGGAAAACAGAAGCAAGAATATCAGATAAAACAAGTTTTAAAAAATATCAAAAAGAACTTTAAATCCTTTACATAATAAGGGGTTAAATTCAGCAAGAAAACTACACTAAAAATATACTCATATTGCATAGATGTGCAACACCATAAAACACCACCAACATTGCAACACCATGAAACACGTTCATACACACCTATGAAGAAACTTAGCCACACAATAGTAGAGACTTTAACACTCCACTGACAGACCATTGAGGCAAAAAACTAAAAAAGTTATTCTGGACTTAAACTCAACATTTGATCCATTGGACTTAATACACATCTATGGAATACCCAATAACCACAAAATATACATTCCTCTCATGTGCACATAGAACATACTCTGAGATCAACCACATGCTTGGCCATAAGGCACGTCTAATAAATTTTCTAAAAAATCAAAATCATACTAACCACACTGTCACACCACAGTGCAATAATAGAAATCAATACCAAGAAGATCTTTCAAAACCCCACAATTACATGGAAGTTAAACAACTTGCTCTTGAATGACTTTTGGGCAAAAAAAAAAAAAAAATTAAGAATGAAATTAAAAAATTCTTTGAAACTAACGAAAATAGAGAAACAACGTACCAGAATCTTTGGGATACAGCTAAAGCAGTATAAGTTTATAATGCTAAATGCCTACATTGAGAATTTAGACAGCTCTCAGAAGAAAAGAAATAACCAAAAATCAGGAGAACTGAATGAAATTGAGATGCAAAAATCCAAACAAAAGATCAACAAAACCAAAAGTTGGTTCTTTGGATGAATAAACAAGATTGATAAACCTCTAGCTAGAATAAAAAAGGAAGATCTAAATAAGCACAATAAAAAATGACAAAGGTGACATTACAATCAACTGCACAGAAATACAAAAAATCCTCAGAGACAATTATAAATATCTCTGTACACAAACTGGAAAATCTAGAAGAAATGCCTAAGTTCCTGTAAACATACAACCTCCCAAGATTGAACCAGCAAAAGTTGAAACCCTCAGCAGACCAATAATGGAATCTAATATTAAATCAGTAGTTAAAATCCTACCAACCAATGACAACAAAAACCCAAACCCTGGACCGAATGGATTCACAGCCAAATTCTACCAGAAATACAAGGAAAAGCTGGCACCAATCCTACTGAATAATAAACCAATCTATAGAGTGGAATAAAACTATTCTAAAACACTGAGGAGGAAGACTCCCCCCTAAATCCTATGAATCCAGTATCATTCTGATACCAAAGCCTGACAGAGATACAACAATGACAACAAAACTTCAGGTCAGTATCCCTGATAAACATAGACACAAAAATTCTCAACAAAATACTAGCAAACCAATTCCAACAGCACATCTAAAAAGTAGTTCTTCACAGTTAAGTAAACTTTATTTCTGGGATGCCAGATTGGTTCAACATATACAAATCAATAAATCAATAAATGTGACTCACATAAAATAAAAAACAAAAACGGTATGATGATTTCAATAGATGCAGAAAAGGCTTTTGATAAAATTCAACATTTCTTCATGTTAAAAACTTTTAACAAGCTAAGCATCGAAGAAACATGTCACAGAACAGTGAATAATCCATGACAAACCCACAGTCAACATTATACTGAATGAGAAACATCTGGAAGAATTCCCCTTGAAAACTGGAAGAAGACAAGGATGTCCTTTCTTACCACTTCTATTCACATAGTACTAGAAATTCTAGCCAGAGCAATCAGGCAAGAGTAAGAAAAAAAAAAAAAAAGACATCCAAATAGAAAAGAAGAAGTCACTGTCAATATAATTATATACCTAGAAAACCTTAAAGGCTTATTATACCTAGAAAAACCTTAAAGACTGTTATATACCTAGAAAATCTTAAGACTGTTAAAAGGTTCCTAGAACCAATAAATGACTTCAGTAAAGTTTCAGCATACAAAATCAATGTGTAAAAATCACTAACATCTTTATATACCAATAATGTTCAAGCTGAGAACCAAATCAGGAACACAATCCCATTTACAAAGCCACAAAGTGAATAAAATACTTGGGAAAACAGCTAACCAAGGAGATGAGAGATCTCTCCAATGAGAATTACAAAACAGTGCTGAAAGAAATCAGAGATGACAAAACAAATGGAAAAACATTTCATTATCATGGTTAGGAAGAATCAATATTGTTAAAATGGCCATTCCTTGGGAGGTCAAGTCAGGAGGATTACTTGAGGGAGTTCGAGAGCAGCCTGGGAAACATAGTGGGATCTTGTCTCTACAAAAAGTATAAAAGTTAGCCAAGTGTGGGCCGGGAAACAGTGGCTCACGCCTATAATCCCAGCACTTTGGGAGGCCAAGGCAGGTAGATCAGGAGGTCAAGAGATCGAGACTATCCTGGCCAACATGGTGAAACCCTGTCTCTACTAAAAATACAAAAATTTTCTGGATGTGGTGGCTTGTACCTGTAGTCCCAGCTACTCAGGAGTCAGAGGCAGAAGAATCACTTGAACCTGGGACGTGGAGGTTGCAGTGAGCCAAGGTCATACTACTGCACTGCAGCCTGGTGACAGAGTGAGACTCCATCTCAAAAAAAAAAAAAAAAAGATAAAGGCAGGTGTGGTGGCACATGTCTGTAGTCCCAGCTGCTCAGGAAGCTGAGACAGGACGACTACTTGAGTCTAAGAAGTTGAGAAGTTGAGACTGCAGTGAGCCATGATGGTGCCACTGTATTCTAGCCTGGGCAATAGAGTGAGACCCTGTCTCAAACCATACCAAACCAAACCAATCAAACAAACAAAAAAACCCACATTAATGTATTTAAAGATAGATTCTTTTATATTACCATGGTGAGAAGCCACAGGACTATATAGAATGTATAGTTCTGTATTACATTCAATATAGTGTTCTGTATTTCATACAATATAGTATTCTGTATTCAATGTTTAATGTTGTATATTACATTCAGCTTCAACTGATTTTCCCTACACTCTTTCTCTGTTTTTTAAAAATCCTGTTCATTATAATATCTATAGTATGACTGAAATTTTTCTTGGAAAGATGTCCAGGTTATAAGTTTAAAATATAAAGATTAAAATAAAAGATCATTCCTTTTCTAAAAAACAAAAAAAAAAAAAAAAGAAGAAGAAAAAAGAAAGAATGCTGAGTGCAGTGGCTCATGCCTATAATCTCAGCACTTTGGGAGGCTGAGGCAGGAGGATCTCTTGATCCCAAAAATTTGAGACCAGCGTGGGCAACATGGTGACACTCCATCTCTACAAAAATCTTTTAAAATTAGGCATGCCTGGGCTGGGCTTGGTGGCTCACACCTGTGATCCCAGCACTTTGGGAGGCCGAGGCGGGTGGACCACTGGAGGTCAGGAGTTTGAGACCAGTCTGGCCAATATGGCAAAACCCCACCTCTACTAAAAATACAAAAATTAGCCAAGCATGGTGGTGAGTGCCTGTAATCCCAGCTACTAAGGGGGCTGAAGCAGGAGGATCACTTGAACCTGGGAGGCAGAAGTTGCAGTGAGCCAAGATCATGCCACTGTACTCCAGCCTGGGCAACATAGCAAGACTCCATTTAAAAAAAATGTAGGCATATCTGTACTCCCAGCTATGTGGGAGGCTGAGGTGAGAGAATTGCTTGAGCTTGAAAGGTTGAGACTGCATTAAGCCATGACTGTGCCACTGCACTGCAGCCTGGGTGACAGAGTGAGACCCTGTCTCAGAAAAAAATATATAGCATATATTTTCTCCCATTCCATAAGTTGCTTTTTGGCTTTATTGGTTGTTTTCTTTGCTGTAAAGAATTTTTTTTTAAAGTTTGATGTAGTCCCACTTGTTTACTGTTGTTTTTGGCACCTGTGCTTTTGGTGTCTTATCCCAAAAATCACTTGCCAAGACCAAGGCCAAGAACCTTTTCTTGTGCTTTCTTCTAGAAATTTTAGTTTCCAAATTCACAATTAAATCTTTAATCCATTTTGAGTCTATTTTTGTATGTAGTGTAAGACAGAGCCCAGTTTCACTATTTTGCATATGAGTATTGTTTTCCCATTTCCACTTACTGAAGACACTTTCCTTTTCCCCTTAGGTATTCTTGGTGCCCCTGTCAAAGATTAGTTGACCAAATACATGTAAGAAAATTTTTGGGCTCTCTATTTTGTTCCATTTGTCTGTGTGTTTGTTTTTATGCCAATGCCATCGATTTTCATTATTCTGGCTTTGTGATGAATTTTAAAGTCAAAGAGTATGATGACTTTAGCTTAATTCTTCTTTCTCAATATTTTTTTGGCTATTCAATGTCCTTTGTGGAATGAATTTTAGGATTGTTTTTATTGCTGTGAAAATGTCTTTGAAGTTTTGTTACGAACTGCATTTAATCTGTAGATTGCTCTGCATACTAGGAACTTTTAAAAAATAATAATTCTTCCAATCCCTGTACTTGGAATATCTAATGTATTTATATTATTTAATGTATTCATATTATTAACTTCCTTCATCAGTGTCTTATAGTTTTTATTGTACAAATCCTTCACCTTCTTAAATGCATTCCTAAATATTTTAATCATGATGCTATTACAAATGAGATCATTTTCTTAATTTTTTTCAGACAGTTTGTTAGTATATAAAGCTACTACAATTTGTATATTGATTTTGTATCCTGCAACTTTACTAAATTTGATTATTAGCTCTAACATTTTTTGGTGAAATCTTTAGGGTTTTCTATATATGAAATTATGTTGTCTGCAAATAGGGACACTTCAACTTCTTTTTCCATTTGGATGTATTATATATATTTCTATTTCTCTCTCTTGCCTGATTACTCTGGCTAGGACTTCCAGCACTATTTAAGTAGAACTGGGAAGAGTGGGCATCCTTGTCTTGTTTTTAACCTTAGAGAAAAAACTTTTAGCTTTTCACCATTAAGTATAAAGTTATCTGTGGACTTGTAATTAATGACCTTTAGTATGCTGAAATACTTTTCTTCTATGCCCATTTTGTTGAGATATTTTTTATTATAAAAAGATACTGAATTTTTTCAAATGCTTTTTCTGAATTTATTAGGATGATCATATTATTATCCTTCAGTCTATTAACATGATGTATTCATATATCTGATAAGGGGTAACGTCCAAAATATATAAGGAGCTCACTCAATCTCTCTCTCACACACACACACATAAATAACCCAATTAAAATGGACAAAATACCTGAACATTTATGTTATTCAAAGAAGACATACAATGGCTAACAGACATATGAAAAGGTGCTCAACATCACTAATTGTCAGAGGAATGCCAAGCAAATTACTATGAGATATTACCTCACACCTTTTAAGATGGCTATTATAAAAAAAAGTGAAAGATAAATGTTGTTGAGGATAGAGAAAAGTGAACTCACATACATTGTTGATTGGAATGTAAGTTGGTATAGCCATTATGGAAAATAGTATGGAAGTGCCTCAAAAATTAAAAATAGAACCACCTTCTAATACAGTAATCCTACTTCTAAGTTTACATCCAAAGGAAATGAAATCAATATCTCAGAGATATTTGTACCTCCATGTTTGTTACAGCATTATTTACAATACCTAAGATAGGAAACAACCTAAATTCTATTGATAGATGAATGCTATTCAGCCATAAAAATAATGAAAATCCTGTCATTTGCAATAATATGGATGAACCTGGAACACATTATGCTAAGTAAAATAAGCCAGACACGGAAAGCTAATAACTGGATGATCTCACTTATATGTGGAGTCTAAAAATGTATTGAATTCATAACTACAGTGAACAGAACAGTGGTTACCAGAAGCTGAGGGGTGAGGGAAATAGGGAGATGTTTGTCAAAAGGCACAAACTTTCAGTTGCAAAGTAATCAAGTTCTGGTGATCTGTTATACAGTATGAGCAGTGATGGATATGTTAATTAATTTGCTGGTGGTAATAATTACCCAATGCCTATGTATTTAAAATCATCACACTGTACCTCTTGAATATATATAATCTTTATTAGTCAATTAAGCATTAACAATAAAAAATTAAAGAAATTATCAACAGGATTTTAAAAAGGAGTTGAATCCTTAATCCTTCTCTTACATAAAATCAGTGATCCATGTAGGCAAAAACATATCTTATAGACAATAAATAGTACTATTTTAATGTGAGTCCTAAAACTAAACACATGTATTATATCTTATAATTCTAATGAGGTAGGTGCTATTATTATTATGACATTTTACTGACTGTGAAACTGGGGCTTTAAGAATTAATTAAATATTGGACCAAAGTTATGCAACTTTCTAGTGGCAATATTCAAGCCCTGGTATTGTTAACTCCAGAGCAAGGCTCTTGGCATTTACTTGTGACTTTCCTCATCTTAACTAGACAATAGTACTCTAGCCAATTGGCCTAAATGTAATGTAATGTTAGATAATATTGTATAAAAATCTTTCTACTGTACCCTTTTAAGAAATGTCTCTTCATCTTACCTTTCCACCCCCAGGCTTTCACAATTCCACTCAAACCTTCAAAACAACTTGGTCACAACTTCCTTAGAATGAACTGATCAATGAGCTTTTCATAATTAAATATCTTTACTTCACTCATAAAGTCAAAATGTGGAATAAATGGACTTCTTCAGAAGACCACTGGCAATTTTGATCTTCTTTTTCCTTCGAGTGGCTGGAATGTTTATTACAATGGTGCATTTTCATGAAGAGCTAGAACCCATCAGAGCCTTGCTGTTAAATAATGCTTTGCACAGTGGATTGAATCAGTCTATGACAAATTCTTACTTCTGAATAAGGAGAAATAGCTGATTTTCCAACTCTCCTGAGAATGTCTGTACATATTCATAGAAATTTGGGATAACAATTGAGAGCAAGCACTATTAAATTATCATTTGTTTTATATATATATGTATATATATATAAATATGTGTATATATATATGTATGTATATATATATATATATATATATATATAGTCTAATAGAATAAAAAGAGAGATTAGAAAATGTCAACAAGTGATTTGTGTAAAGTCTCCTAATTCAGAAGCTGACATTTCTTCATGAAAACAAGTTAGAAGTAACACTGGCAAAGACTACTTTGTTAATTCAGATAATGTCACTTTGTCTTTTTTGAGGCACTTAATCAGGCTTGAATAAAAATGAACTATGTGAAAATTCCTAGAGAAAATGCGATTATGGTATGATGCATCTTTCAGTTCACTTGCTGACATTCTGAGTGTTTTAAAAAGGTACTCCATCAGCTATTCAGGTAATAAGAATGAAAAACAGATGGATTGTGAAGAATAAAAATGGGGACAGGAAAATGAGGTTTAATGTCACTCCTGCACATGCAGAAATTGTTGCATTTGTCTTCTTGGTTCACCAAGGTTCAAGTGTAGCTGGAATGTTGTCATACTGTACCTCTAAGAGCCCATTTATCAGTAGCATTACCCCTTTGACATTTTCTGTCCCAAACTTTACCTGCATGTTTTTAAACTATAATTTATAATTTGTAATATGAGACTTTAGAATGATATAAAGAATATATTTACAGCTACTCCCACAAAACTCTTGCCATTTCAATAATACAAAACATCTCTGACACTAAAGAGGTGCTCAAGACATGCCTGGCCAATGTGCATGTCCAGAAACACTTTCAGAATCCCACTGGAGAGATTGTTATAGGATGAAAAATCACAGCTAGATAGAAAGAATAAGTTCTAGTGATCCACAGAATTTTAGGATGACTATAATGAATAATATAGTTTTAACTGGCTAAGAGGAGAATTTTGAATGTTTCTAACACAAAGAAATGATAATTGTTCAAGATGATGGATATGCTAATGATACTGATATGATCACTACACATTACATGTATTGAAACATCACTAAGTACCCAATAAATATATATAATTATTATGTTAATTAAAAAAGAAAATATTTTAACTAGTTAAGTGGCTTTAACCCAAAGTATAAATTATTTAGCACATGAAATCCCTCATATAGTTCTGAAAAAAGTTGCAATAAGAGAATATCAAGTCCTAGCTTTGATGATAGATTTTGATCCTATTTGAAATCTAAAGAGAACTCATGAGTTAGTTGAGGCTGAAAGAGGAGAGGGCATCCCTGAATAACCTACCAGATTCCCTGAAGGGATGACTGATTACTCCCTGTGGGCCCCAAATCTGACCAAAAGCAATTATGTCCCCATCTGAGATGGAGAACAGAAAAATAAAAACAAAGGGACACAAGGACACTCGGAGAGGTGTGTTCTTAAGTTTGTGTCCCTTTGTTTTGTTTTTGTTTTTCAATAGATTTGTCTATTCCTGCAGATGAATATGTTTACTATCTAGATCCTGGTGTTGGTGACATAGTACATATATATCTCCAAACCAAATTGTATTCATTTAGTATATGTAGTTTTTGTATAGCAAGTATACCTCAAAAATCTGGAAAAAAAATAATTTCAGCTATGTCTATTAGCTAGCTATAATAGTGCTGAAGTTGAAGAGAAAATGGAGTATTCTTAAGCATTTTGGAATGTTCTCAGTTTACTTCATCCAGTATAATCAGTATATTTTAAACTAGAAATGTAGCTCTGACCACTGTCTTCAGCTTCACATTTGAATTATTCACATGCCTATTAGTTATTTCCCTTAGATTTTTTGCATAGATGATGAATAAATTTCAAACTCCACAAATTTCAAATTGTACTCATGAAGTAACTCTCTGCACATCCCAACACCATAATAGATGCTCCTCATCAAGTATTTATTCTTTCATTTAAGAGCTTTATTACACATCAGCAATTAAAATTGGAGATTTCATAACCATCCCATTAATTCATTTTGTACCGGGGAAAATAAAAAGGATCACAATTAAATTAAACTCTTTAGAGACTTTCACTTGTGGCAAGATGCAGCATTAGGATTTACTCTTCTTCCTGAAACAACTAAAAATAAGACAAATAATATGAACGAGTGGTTTTCAGACATTGAATATTAGGTAACGCAGGACAGTGATTTCTGAAAGAAAGGGAATAAATGAATTCTGTGATGGCTGCAGCTTATAGCATAGGGAGAGTTTCCAAGTAGCAGCTCATAAGGGGAACTTTTTATAAGATTCACTCTGAAGGAGGATGAGGGCATCCCTGAGCAACTTACCAGAGTTCTTGAAGGCAGGACTGATCACTCCCAGTGGTCCCCAACCCTGATCTGAAGCAATTGCTTCCCCATACTGGTGATCCTGGTCATCATCTTGAGTTGAACAGATGGAGCTGGGAGTCAGAGGACAAAGTAGCTAGAATTTGCAGGGCAGAGAACCAGAGAGGAAAGAAATAGAGCCCCAGAAATCTGAAGAGTCCCCCAGAAATCTGAAGAGTCCCCTGCTCCCCTCCTATCCTCTATTTTGCCAAATACTGATCAACACATGTCTGTCAGGGAACTATCTGACAGTTGAAAAATAATCACTAGAGTTATCAGATGAGAAAATTCTAAGGGCTCAGACAAGACGAAATAATTCATGTTTCCATTAGCCACGGTAAAAACCTCAAAATTTATGGAAATCAGGCACAATACTCAGAAGGGTATTGTATCAGTAGTCAGGAAAATGTAGCCCAGACTAAAGCTTGTAGTTGTGTGTGTGTGGTTTTTTAAAATTTCGATAGCTTTAGGAGAATAAGTGCTTTGGTTACAGGGATAAATTGTATAGTGCTGAGGACTGGGATTTAAGTGCAACTTTTACTTGAGTACTGTACATTGTACCCAACATGTAGTTTGTCTTTCGCCCTCCTCCCACCCTCCCTACTTCTGAGGCTCCAATGTCTTTTATACCACTCTATATGCTTTTTCATACCTATATCTTAGCTTCCACTTATAAGTGAGAATATATGGCATTTGACTTTCCATTCCTGAGTTACTTCATTTAGAATAATGGCCTCCATCTCTATCCAAGTTACTGAAAAAGACATTATTTCATTCTTATTTTATGGCTGAGGAGTATTCCATGGTGTATATATACCACATTTTCTTTATCTGCTGTTTAGTTGATGGACACTTAGGTTGATTCCGTATCTTTGCAATTGTAAATTGTTCTGTGATAAACATATGTATACAGATGTGTTTTTGATATAATAGCTTCTTTTCCTTTGGGTAGATATCCAGTAGTGGGATCGTTGGATCAAATGGTAGACCTACTTTTATTTCTTTGTGAAATATCCTACTATTTTCCATAGAATTTGTACTAATCTACATTTCTACTGGTAGTGTATAAACCTTCTCTTTTTACCATGTCCACACCAAAATCTATTGTTTTTTTTTTACTTTTTAATAATGACCATTCTGGCTGGAGTAACATGGTATCTCATTTTGGTTTTAATTTGCGTTTACCTGATGATCGGTGATGCTGAGTATTTTTATTTTTCATATATTTGTTGGCCATTTGAATACCTTCAAGAAATGTCTATTCATATCATTTGCCTACTTTTTGATGAGATTATTTGTCTTTTTGTTGCTGATTTGTTTGGGTTCCTTATAGATTCTGCATTAGTTGTTTGTTAAATACATAATTTGCAAATATTTTCTTCCATTCTGTGGGCTTATTCTGTTTATTGTTATTATTTGTTGTGTAGAAGCTTTTTAGTTTAATTAAGTTCCATTTATTTATATTTGTTTTTGTTGCATTTGCTTTTGAGATTTTAATCATAAATTCTTTGTCTAGAAGAGCTTTTCCTAGGTTTTCTTCTTAGATTTAAGTTGTTAATCTATCTTTTTAAAATTTTTAATTAATTTTTTTTTTGAGACGAAGTCTAGCTCTGTCACCCAGCCTGGAGTGTGGTGGAGCGATCTAGAATCACTGAAACCTCCGCCCCCTTGGTTCAAGCAACTCTCCTGCCTCAGCCTCCCTAGTAGCTGGGATTACAGGTGTATGCTACCATGCCCAGCTAACATTTGTATTTTTAGTAGAGACATGGTTTTGCCACATTGGCCAGGCCGGTCTCGAACTTCTAACCTCAAGTGATCTGCCCGCCTCAGCCTCCCAAAGTGCTCGGATCACAGGAGCGAGCCACCGTGCATGGCCTCTTTAATCCATCTTGAGTTTATTTTTGCATATGGTGAGAGGTAGGAATCTGGTTTCATTTGTCTACATGTGGCTATCCAGTTTTCCCAGCACCATGTATTGGATAGGGTGTTTTTCCCCACTCACTTTTTTGCATGCTTTGTCAAAGATCAATTAGTCGTAAGTATGTAGCTTTATTTCTGAGTTCTCTATTCTGTCCATTGATCTGTATCTATTTTTATATCAGTACCATGCTGTTTTGGCTGCTATAGCCTTTTAGTATAATTTGAAGTTGGATAGTGTGGTTCCTCTGGCTTTGCTCCTTTTGCTTAGGATTGCTTTAGTTATTTGAAGGCTTTTTTTGGTTTTATATAAAGTTTAGGATTTTTTTTCTAATTCTGTAAAAAATGATCTTGGTATTTTGATAGGAATTGCACTGAATCTGTAGATTGCTTTGGATAGTATGGTCATTTTTTCACGATATTATTCCAGTCTTTGAGCATGGGATGTATTTTTGTTTGTTGGTGTCATCTATGATTTCTTTCAGCAGTTTTTGGTAGTTCTCCTAGTAGAGATCTTTTACTTGCTTAGTTAGCTGTATTTCTAGATATTTCATTTTCTTTGTAGCTATTGTAAAACGGATAAAGTTCTTGAGTTGATTCTCAGCTTGTTCATTGTTGGTATATAGCAGTGCTACTAGTTTATGTACATTTATTTTATAACATGAGACTTTATTGAATTCATTTATCAAATCTCTGAGTCTTTTGGAGGAGTCCTTAGGGTTTTCTAGGTATGCAATCATATTATTGGCAAACAGAGATAGCCTAACTTCCTCTGTTCCAAACTGGATGTTCTTTATTCCTTTCATTTGCTTGACTGCTTTAGCTAGGACTACCAGTACTATGTTGAATAGAAATGATGAAAACAGGAATCCTTGTTTTGTTCCAGTTCTTAGGAGGAAAGCTATCAACTTTTGCCCATGTAGTGTGATGTTTCCTGTGGGTCTGGGACTATCATACATGGCTTTTAATATTTGGAGATATGTTCCCTTTATGCCTAATTTGTTGAGGGTTCTGGACTTACCCAATTAATCTTTAAGTTTTGTTCTTTGAATAAAGAAAAGAGGTTTAATTGGCTCATAGTTCTGCAGTCTGTACAAGAATAACATTGGCATTTGCTTGTCTTCTGAAGAGGACTCTGGGAGCTTTTACTCATGAGAGAAGGTGAAGGAGAGCAGGCACATTACATAGCCAGAACAGGAGCAAGAGATGGAAAGGGGAGGTACCACGGCTTTAAACAACCAGATCACTATCGCAAGGACTGAACCAAGCCATGAGAGATCCACACTCATAACCCAACACGTTTCATCATGCCACACCTCTAACACTGGGGATTACATCTCAACATGAGATTTGGAGGGGACATTCAAACTATATTACCACCCCAAACTTTCTGCTCCTTGGCAAACCTTCTAGGTGGCTTTCAGTCATGAAATTCTCTCTCTGATCATGAGGTGGCATCTGATTTTCCTTTTTTTAAAAAAACAAAGATTACTATTTTATTCAGGTTTTACATATTTTTAAAAACTTTTATTTTAGGTTCAGAGGTATACATGCAGGTTTGTTATATAGGTAAATTTGTGTCATGGAGGTTTGGTGTATAGACTATTTTGTCACCATTAGTGCCCATTAGTTATTTTTTCGAATCCTCTCCCTCTTCCTACCCTTCACCCTCAAGTGGGCCCCAGTGTCTATTGTTCCCCTTTTTGTGTCCATGTGTTCTCATCATTTAGCTCTCACTTATAGAAATATGTGGTATTTGATTTTCTGTTCTCATGTTAGTTTGTTAAGGATAATGGCCTCAAGATCCATCCATGTTCTTGGAAAGGACATGATCTTGGCACTCTTTTTTTTTGTGACTGCATAGTATTCCATACTGTGTATGTATTATATTTTCTTTATCCAGTCTGTCATTGCTAGGTATTTAGGTTGATTCCATGTCTTTGCTATTGTGAATAGTGTTGCAATGAACATTCTCATGCATGTGTTTTTATGATAAAATCATATACATTCCTTTAGATATATACTCACTAATGACATTGCTGGGTTAAATTATAGTTCTCATTTTAGGTCTTAGAGGTACTGCTTTACACAATAGTTGTACTAATTTACACTCCCATCAGTGGTGAATAAGCATCCCCTTTACTCCACAGTCTTGCCAGAGTCTGTTATTTTTTGACTTTTTATTAATAGCCATTCTGATTAGTGTGAGATGGTATCTCATTTTGGTTTTGTTTTGCATTTCTCTAATCATCAGTGATATTGAGCTTTTTTTCCACATGCTTATTGGCTACATGTATGTCTGCTTTGAAAAATGTCTGCTTATGTCCTTTACCCACTTTTTAATGGGACCGTTTGCTTTTTGCTTGTAAACTTAATATAAGTTTTTTGTAGATGCTGGATACTAGACCCTTGTTGAATATATAGTTTGCAAATATTTTCTCCAATTCTATAGGTTGTCTCTTTACTCTATTGGTAGTTTCTTTTGCTGTGCAGAAGCTCTTAAGTTTAAATTCCATTTGTCAATTTTTGCTTTTGCTGCAATTGCTTTTGGCATTGTCATCATGAAATCATTACTCATTCCTATGTCTAAAATGATATTGCCTAGGTTGCATTACTGGTTTTTTATAGTTTTGGTACTTTATTTAAGTCTTTATTCCATCATGAGTTGATTTTTGTATGTAGTATAAGGAAAGGGTCCAGCTTCAATCTTTTGCATATGTCAAGCCAGTTATCCCAGCACCATTTATTAAATAAGGAGTCCTTTCCCCATTGCTTGTTTTTGTCAGTTTTGTTGAAAATCAGATGGTTGTAGGGTTGTGTCATTTCTGGGCCCTCTATAATGTTCCATTGGTCTATATGTCTGTTTTTGTACCAGAGTCATGCTGTTTTGGTTACTGTAGCCCTATAGCATAGTTTGAAGTCAAGTAGTATGATACTTGCTTTGTTCTTTTTGCTAAGGTTTGCCTTGGTTATTCAGGCTTTTTGTTGTTGTTGTTCCATATGAATCTCAAGACAGTTTTAACTAGTTCTGTGAAGAATGTCAATGGTAGTTTAATAGGAATAGCATTGAATCTGTAAATTGCTTTGGGCAATATGGTCATTTAAATAATATTGATTCTTCCCATCTATGAGCATGGAGTATTTTTCCATTTGTTTGTAGCATCTCTGATTTCTTTGGGCATTGTTTTTGTACTTCTCATTGCAGAGATCTTTTACTTCTCTGGTTAGCTGTATTCCCAGGCATCTTAATCTTTTTGTGTCAATTGTGAATGGGATTGAATTCCTGATTTGGCTCTCGGCTTGGCTGTTATTCGTGTATAGAAATGCTAGTAATTTTTGTCCATTGATTTTGTATTCTGAAACTTTGCTGAATTTGTTTATCAGCTGAAGGAGTTTTGGGGTGAGACTACTGGGTATCTAGACAGGGAATCGTGTCATCCTCCAACAGGTATAGTCTGACTTCCTCTCTTCCTCTTTGGATACCTTTTATTTCTCTCTCTTGCCTGATTGCTGTGGCTAGGACTTCAGTACTATATTAGATAGGAGTGGTGGGATTGGGTCTTCTTGTCTTTTTCTGTTTTTTTTAGGGGAAATGCTTCCAGCTCCTGCCTTTTCAGTATGATGTTGGCTGTGGGTGTGTCATAGGTAGCTCTCATTATTTTGAGGTATGTTCCTTCAATACCTAATTTATTGAGAGTTTTAAACATAAAACAATGTTGAATTTTATTGGAAGCATTTTGTACATCTTTTGAAACAATCATGTGGTTTTTGTCTTTAGTTCTATTTATGTGCTGAATCACATTTATTGATTTGCCTATGTTGAACCAACCTTGCATCCCAGAAATAAAGCCTACTTGATTGTAGTGGCTTACCCTTTTGCCATCCTGTTGGAGTTGGTTTGGTAGTACTTTGTTGAGGATTTTTGCATCTATGTTCACCAAAGATATTGGCCTAATGTTTTATTTTTTTGTTGCCTCTGCCAGGTTTTGTTATGAGGATAATGCTGGCCTTGTGGAATGCGTTGGGCATGAATTCTGCCTGCTTAATTTTTTGTAATAGTTTCAGTAGGAATGGTACCAGCTCTTCTTTGTCCATCTGATATAATTTGGCTGGGACTTCATCTGGTCCTGGGCTTTCTCTTGTTGGTAGGCAATATATTACTGATTCCGTTTGGAGCTCATTATTGGTTTGTTCTGGGAATCAGTTTCTTCCTGGTTCACTTTTGGGAGGCTGTATGTGTCTAGGAATTCATCCATTTCTTCTAGATTTTCTAGTTTGTGTGCATATAAGTGTTAATAGTAGTCTCTGATGCTTTTTTTTGTATTTCTGTGAGGTCAGTGTAATATCCCCCTTGTCATTTCTGATAGTGTTTATTTGAATATTCTCTCTTCATGATCAGTCTAGCTAGTGGTCAATCTTATTAATTTTTTCAAAAAGTCAGCTCCTGGATTTGCTGCTCTTTTGAATGGCTTTTGGTGTCTCAGTCTCCTTCAGTTCAGCTCTGATTTTGGTTATTTCCTGTCTTTTGTTAGCTTGGCATTGATTTTCTCTTTCTTCTTTAGTTCTTTTACTTGTGATGATGGACTGTTAATTTGAGATCATTGTAACTTTTCGATATGGGCATAAATTGTTATAAATTTCCATCTTTCCACTGCCATAGCTGTGTCCCAGAAATTCTTGTATTTTATATCTTTGTTCTAAATAGTATCAAAGAACATCGTGGTTTCTGTCTTAATATCATAATTTACCCAAAAGTCATTCAGGAGCAAGTTGTTTAATTCTATGTAAATGTATGGTTTTGAGAGATTTTCTTCACATTGCATTGTATTTTTATTGTGCTAAGGTTCAAGAGAGTAGCTGGTATTATCATTTTTTTATTTGCTGAGAATTGCTTTGTGTTTGATTTTGTGGTAGATTTTAGAATATGTGCCATGTGGCAATGAGAAGATTGTGTATTCTGTTGTTTTGGGGTGCAGAGTTCTGTAGATGTCTATCAGATCTATTTGGTTCAATATTGAGTTCAGGACCTGAATATATTTGTTGATTTTCTACCTTGACAATATGTATAACACTGTGAGGTATTGAATTATTAATGGGATTAATAATAATTCCATTATTATTGTGTGGGATTCTAAGTCTCTATGAAGGTATCTAAGAACTTGCTTTATAAATCTGAGTGCTCTTGTGTTGGATCCATGCATATTTAGGATAGTTAGAACTTCTTGTTGAACTGAACCCTTTACTATTATGTAATAAACAAATCTTAAAAGCAAACATTGAAAGGATTAAACTGTTTCCAAATAACTTGGTACTCTTAGAATAACCCTCAAAAATATACATGGGTATAAAATAAATCTAGTACTAAATCTAAAATTGGGATATCTTGCTCCTAATTTTAAAAATTACCAAGAAGAAAAGGTAGAAAAAAATACGACACAAAAATTCAAAAATCAAGCAGTAGAAATAGAGGCAGAAATAACACAAGTGATAGAATTACTAGATAAGAACATTAAAACAATTATTAAAAGTATATTACATATGTTTGAGAAGGTAAAGTTAAAAAAAAGTTTGCTAATTTGAAACACTGAAATCCCAAATCAGATTTCTAGAGTTGAGAATAATATTTGAGATGAAAAATGCTTAATTGAGTTAATAGAAGATTATACATTGCAGAAAAATTAACTATTGAAACTAAAGCCATAGAAACTATCCAAAATGAAACACAGAGACAAAAGTGATCAGAAAACACATGAATAAACAGAGATTCAGTGTACATTGGAACAATATCAAATGGCAAATATATGTGCGATTGTAGTTGTCTCTGAAGGAAAGGAGGTGGGGAAGGGACACTTTTGGAAATAGTGGAATAAGGTTTTTCCAAATTTGTTTTTTAAAAATTCATAAGCACATTAAAGCTTAAGGTACCCTGAACACATAGAAACACAAATAAAACTACATCAAGATACTTCACAATTAAATTGCTTAAAATCATTAATAAAAACAAAACTCCATAAGAAAAACAAAGCAAGAAATGAAAACGTATTTCTTATCAGAAAGCATATAAACCAGAAGACTTTGAAAAAACATCTTTAAATCTCTAATGAAAAAACTGTCTATAATTTTATGTCCAGCAAAATATCTTTCAAAAATGAATGCAAAATGGAGAATTTTTCAAACTTACAAAAGCTAAAAGAATGTGAATTATGTAAATGACCTCTTCAGGGAGCACTACAAACCACTGCTCAAGGAAATAAGAGAAGATACAAACAGATGGAAAAACATTCTATGCTCATGGTTAGGAAGAATCAATATCATGAAAATGGCCATACTGCCTAAAGTAATTTATAGATTCAACACTATCCCCATCAAGCTACCTATGACCCTCTTGACAGAATTGGAAAAAAACCACCTTAAACTTCATATGGAACCAAAAGAGAGCCAACATAGCCAAGTCAATTCTAAGCAAAAAGAATAAAGCTGGGGGCATCATGCTACCTGACTTCAAACTATACTACAAGGCTACAGTCATCAAAACAGCATGGTACTGGTACCAAAACAGAGATATAGACCAATAGAGCAGAACAGAGGCCTCAGAGGCAACACCACACATCTACAACCATCTGATCTTTGACAAACTTCACAAAAACAAGCACTGGGGAAAGGATTCCCTGTTTAATCAATGGTGTTGTGAAAACTGGCTAGCCATGTGCAGAAAGCAGAAACTGGACCCCTTCCTGACACCGTACAGTAAAATTAACTCCAGATGGATTAAAGACTTAACTATAAGACCTAACACCATAAAAACCCTAGAAGAAAGACTAGGCAAAACCATTCAGATTCAGGACATAGGCATAGACAAGGACTTCATGACTAAAACACCAAAAGCATTGGCAACAAAAGCCAAAATAGAGAAATGGGATCTAATTAAACTCCAGAGCTTCTGCATAGCAAAAGAAACAATTATTAGAGTGACCTGGCAACCAACAGAATGGGAAAACATTTTTGCAATCCACTCATGTGACAAAGGGCTAATATCCAAAATCTACAAAGGACTCAGATTTACAAGAAAAAAAAAAAACAAGCCCATTCAAAAGTGGGCAAAGGACATGAACAGACACTTTTCAAAAGAAGACATTTATGAGGCCAACAAACATATAAATAAATGCTCACCATCACTAGTTATTAGAGAAATGCAAATCAAAACTACATTGAGACACCATCTCACACCAGTTAGAATGGCGATCATTAAAAAATCAGGAGACAACAGATGCTGGAGAGGATGTGGAGAAATAGGAACACTTTACACTGTTGGTGGGAGTGTAAATTAGTTCAACCATTGTGGAAGACAGTGTGGTGATTCCTCAAGGACCTAGAAATCGAAATTCCATTTGACCCAGCAATCCCATTACTGGGTATATATC
>CAUYLG010031014.1:0-13678 GCA_963573385.1 Cacajao melanocephalus | reverse complement strand
ACCTCTTCAAGGAGAACTACAAACCACTGCTCAACGAAATAAGAGAGGACACAAACAGATGGAGAAACATTCCATGTTCATGGTTAGGAAGAATCAATATTGTGAAAATGGCCATACTGCCCAAAGTAATTTACAGATTCAACACTATCCCCATCAAGATTCCAATGACCTTCTTAACAGACCTGGAAAAAACCACCTTAAACTTTATATGGAACCAAAAGAGAGCCCGCATAGCCAAGTTAATTCTAAGCAAGAAGAACAAAGTGGGAGGCATCACACTACCGGACTTCAAACTATACTACAAGGCTACAGTAATCAAAACAGCATGGTACTGGTACCAAAACAGAGATATAGACCAATGAACAGAACAGAGGCCTCGGAGGCAATGCCACACATCTACAACCATCTGATCTTTGACAAACCTGACAAAAACAAGCAATGGGGAAAGGGGTCCCTGTTTAATAAATGATGTTGGGAAAACTGGCTAGCCATTTGCAGAAAGCAGAAACTGGACCCTTTCCTGACACCTTACACTAAAATTAACTCCAGATGGATTAAGGATTAGACATAAGACCTAACACCATAAAAACCCTAGAAGAAAACCTAGGCAAAACCATTCTGGACATAGGAGTAGGCAAGGACTTCATGACCAAAACACCAAAAGCATTGGCAACGAAAGCCAAAATAGACAAATGGGACCTAATCAAACTCTACAGCTCTCTGCACAGCAAAAGAAACAGTCATTAGAGTGAATCGGTAACCATCAGAATGGGAAAAAATTTTTGCAATCTACCTATCTGACAAAGGGCTAATATCCAGAATCTACAAAGAACTAAAACAGATTTACAAGAAAAAAACAAATAAGCCCATTCAAAAGTGGGTGAAGGATATGAACAGACACTTTACAAAATAAGATATACATGAGGCCAACAAACATATGAAAAAATGCTCATCATCACTAGTCATTAGAGAAATGCAAATCAAAACTACATTGAGATATCATCTCACGCCAGTTAGAATGACAATCATTAAAAAATCTGGAGACAACAGATGCTGGAGAGGATGTAGAGAAATAGGAACACTTTTACACTGTTGGTGAGAATGTAAATTAGTTCAACCACTGTGGAAGACAGTGTGGTGATTCCTCAAGGACCTAGAAATAGACATTCCATTTGACCCAGCAATCCCATTACTGGGTATATAACCAAAGGATTATAAATCGTTCTACTATAAGGACACACGCACACAAATGTTCATTGCAGCACTGTTTACAATAGCAAAGACCTGGAACCAACCCAAATGCCCACTGATGATAGGCTGGACAATGAAAATGTGGCACATATACACCCTGGAATACTATGCAGCCATCAAAAATGATGAGTTTGTGTCTTTTGTAGGGACATGGATGGTTCTGGAAACCATTATTCTCAGCAAACTGACACAAGAACAGAAAATCAAACACTGCCTGTTCTCACTCATGGGTAGATGTTGCACAATGAGAACACATGGACACAGAGAGGGGAACATCACACACTGGAGGCAGAATAGGGGAGGGACAGCGGGGAGGTTGGGGAGGGATAACATGGGGAGAAATGGCAGATGTAGGTGATAGGGGAATGGAGGCAGCAAACCACATTGCCATGTATGTATCTATGAAACAATCCTGCATGATCTGCACCTGTACCCCAGAACCTAAAGTACAATATATATATTATTGTATATATAATATATATGTATTATTGTATATATAATAATACATATGTGTATTATTGTATATATAATATATATATGTATAATATATATATGTATAATATACTTTAGGTTCTTTCCATATACATATATATAAAAACAGGATTTAAAGAAAAAATGTTTTCAGTTTGGAGCCAGCCATTTTTAAGTGGGAAAATTCCAATACGACTGGCCTTGTTGCTGGGCAAAGACACTAGGATTCACGGTGCTGTTCTAAATAACCTTTTTGATCAAGAGATGGAAACGCATGACACATCATAAAGGCTGTGAAGGAACCTTTCCCCCTCTCTCCTTAATTAGAGCACTTGGTATTTGTGATGAATTAGGATGACTCAGTAAACTACAGGACATAAATCTGCTGAACAGTTCCATTTTCCAATTGCTAGCTAGGTTAACATCCTTTAACAAACAAATAAATATCTCCATATGGACTATTAACCAAAGCGATTGTAAATCCTTGCAGCACTGGGCGTGTGGCGGTGACATCCTGTGAATGGCCGAGTTCTGAGGCTGTCCTCAAGCGTCCATTTGAATAGTGGCCTAAATGAGGGGTGCCCTTCACTGATGGAATAAGGTGACACTTTGATTAATGCAATGAGCATGCTGCTGAATGCTACAGTGAGTATTAAAATGGCATGTGCTAATTTAAAATCTCAGCTGTCATTAGAATGGAGTGCAAAGGAGAGTCACCTTTTTCAGAAGACTTACTTCATCCCAGGGGGCAGAAACCAGCCTGCCTCTGTTTGCCATCGCAGGTGTCTGGCAATCAATGCTTTGACTCTGAAAACATCCTGAAATATATATGTATTTTTTTGCTTAAAACAAAATGAAAAGGTACTAAGCAGCTTACTTGTGGAAATATATAAAACAGAAGTTTTAATAAACTGCAAAAAGTCACAAAGTGGAAAAAAGGTAGAATTGAAAAGCAATGTTATTCACATCTGGTAACAGGTTTTTGGATTTTGTTTGTTTGTTTTTTGAGACAGAGTCTTACTCTGTTGCCCAGGCTGGTGTGCAGTGGCACAATCTCGGCTTACTGCAACCTCCAACTCCTGGGTTTAAGTGATTCTCCTGCCTCAGCCTCCAGAGTAGCTGGAATTACAGGCACCTGCCTCCATGCTTGGCTAATTTTTATATTTGTAGTAGAGACAGGGTTTTGTCATGTTGGCTAGGCTGGTCTCGAACTCCTGACCTCAAGTGATGTGCCCGTCTTGGCCTCCCAAAGTGCTGGGATTACAGGTGTGACCTACTGCGCCCAGCCTTGTTAATAGGTTTTTAAAGATGGGTATTCTTTTGTGGCCAAAATACAAAAGATAAATTTTTGTCAGCAACTAAATATTATTTGTAATTCCTTCTCATGATCACTAGAAAATACTTGATATGGGAAAATGAGTTGAATCATCATTTTTACCTTTTTCCAATTACAACTCTTTTTAAAGAGTCCAAATAAATCTGTTTTTTTTTCCTTCTGATTGTCTTTGGAAGTATTGATACAGAAATACTTCAATGGTTATAAGTGACAATAAATTTTAAATAGCATCTGATTTCCTAAAATGCTCATTTATGTATTTATTTGAAAGTGAGACCCGCGGGGAGCCATTATCCACGCTGTACTTGGACACCAGGTGATTTTGCTCCTGGTTCTGATGGGCAGCTTGAGTGGCGCTGGAGCTCTTGCTGGCCACACGCTCCCCGGAGGACCCTGCGCCAGATGGTGCCTGGCCGAAGACACAGCTGTGGTAGGACCTGCCGCTGCCCTTTGGAGCTCACACTCCCAAGGGGTCCACAGATGTGTGTGGCCAGATCATATGCTAAGTCACGCTGTGTTCATCTACAGTTCTTGTTCTTCATGCTAAAAGGGCATACAGCCCTTTGTACCTACACAGAGGATGTCTGCAGTGCCAAGAGCAAAGGGCACCTGCAGATAGACCAGGGACCGCCTCCTGCATTCTGTGAAAGTTACCGTCTCCTGGGACTTCTGAGGGGAAGGAGAGAGCCAGGGACAAGTGGTTCTGAGGGGAAGAGAGAGGACAGCGTCAAGATGGCAGATACCGAAAGAGGAAGAAAGGACCCGGGGCTCTGCGTGCTGGGCTCAGCTCCCTGGAAGACCCCCTGAGAGGTGGCCAGGCGTCCATAGGGAGGGCTGCCCAGTGGACCCCACGAGGCAGCTCCACGGTGCCTGGGAGCAGTGGAGTGACCACCTGGGAACACACAGCTGTGGAATACGGCAACATCCAGAGATTTTTCAGATTCCACAGAGGCCTCCCTGAGGATTGGGTGATGCCGGGGAGGAGAAGAGAGCCGCGGATGCTGAGATGGCATTTGATTTTTAAGAAACTAAAGAAGTGTGGAATTTCTTGCACATTTAAGTTTGTGGTTTAAAATGTACATTCACCCAAACATGTACAGAAATTGTTAGGGTGCATTACGAGGACTGAGGAACAAGACTACCCTGGGCAGAGGCAGGAGAGTGGAATCGGAGCAGAGGAAAGGCCTCCTGTGGGGGGCTGCGGGGAGCGGGCTCTTGAGGGTTGAGTGCAAGGCGGTTGGGTGGAGAAAGATGGGGGAGGCATTCTCAGGCACCGGGTTCTGGAGCAGGACTCTGGAGGTGAAGCAAACAGCTTCTCTTTGTCTTTGTGGTTTCTCATACTTTCATTCCGCAACACTTGGCAACGTAGGAGGGAGAAAAATGGAGAGGCCTCATGGGAAACCAGATGAGAGGAGCAGAACATGGCCATAGCATAAAGAGACATCCCTGCGCCACACAGGAGGGGATTAGCAGATGCCTGGATGCCCACCAAGCCCCCAGCAAAGTCCCGAGCCGCTTTGAGACTCAGTTACCTCCGTGGCACAAAGGAGACTACACTGTCTCCTGGCAAGGCCGCTGTGCATCTCATTGAGAGGACAACTGTAAGATACGAGTTTTACGCCCGGCGGTGGTGAGGGCTCCTCACATTTTTCTTTTATCCTAAAAGCAACAAGGAGCAGCAGCAGCTTTCAGGGAGGAGCAAGCATGGCGTGACCCATGTGCCCTTCACTCATCGGGTAGGGCCCAAGGTGAGTGGAATCTGACACTGTGGTACAGCAGGTCCTTTGGGCCTATGAGGAGGCGGAAGGGAGAGAAGAAGGACGGTTTCCTGGGTGTTGATTCAGCAATAAATCTTCCACTGCAGAGGAGGGTCGGGATGCTGAGAGCAGCCCAGTGACTGCAAGTCAGTCCCTCCTGTTTCAGTTTCCCAGACATGTCTAGGTTCCGGGAAGAGACGACTGGAGTGTCAAAATGGGAAAGAATCATTTCGTTCTAATCTGCATTTGATCTTAGCCAAAAGTCTGAGAATCTAATTGTAAAACAAGTGGCAAGAGCTAGGCATCTCTGGAGCTCCTTCAACAGAAGACAAGCAAAGGGGAAAATCATTCCCTCTTTCTCTCAATCCCTTTCTTCTCTCCTCTGCTCAGATCTCCAAGTGGCTCCAGTGGCTCTGACGTCACCTACACCCACAGTGCTCAACAGGGCAGCATCTGAATGCTTGTAAGTCGGACCTGCCAGGAGCACCGGCGCTGCTTGGCAGGGTGGCGCGGGGCCAACTGGAGTGAATTTGTTCTTGGGTACATGGAAAACATACTCTAAGGACTCCTGAAATTAAAGAAGGGGAACATTGAAATTGATGACTTACTGCTGTGACCATGGCCCTATTGGTAGCTGTAGGCGGGCTGCTGGGCTGTGGGAAGACGGGGATTATAGGACAGGGACAGCAGTGGCCTGAGGGCATCGATGTGGACAAAGAGCCTCAGCAAAAAGACCAGCGAGAAGGTAGCCGCTGTGATTTAAGAGGCAGAATCTAGGGCTCTGAAGTTTAAAAAGTGACAAGGGTGACACAAATTCTTCACTTACATTCTATATCCCTGAATTATCTGCATAAAACAAAGGGTAAAAGGGAGAAAGTGGATTTTCATCTTGGCATGGAAATGCCCATATTTAAATGTAAAGATGTGAACTAAAAAGCATATATTTAAAATGAGAAAATTTTTAATTATTTTGAATAAATAAGATGTCAGATGAAAGATGTTGGACCGTTATTGCTCAGAGTGGCCTAAGAGTGTTTAAGAATCATGTCTGCTTGGAGAAAACATTTTTCAAAAAAATATTTATTTTTAAATTTTTTTCTTTTTTTATTTCAAGACTTTAAAAAAATGTTTGTTATCACTACTATTTTGTAGAGGTGAGGTCTTACCATGTTGCCCAGGCTGGTCTCAAACTCCTGGGCTCAAGCAATCCTCCCACCTTGGCCTCCCAAAGTGCTGGGATTACAGGTGTAAGCTATCCACTGCGCTCAGCCTCAAAAAAACATTTAAGAAGAAGAAAATCCATGTATTGGCTCCTATCAATCACTGCCCAATATTCAGTCTTTCTTCCCAATTGACTAAGAAATTATGTTACATGGTAGAAGTGAAGAAAAATTAAGTACATTCACAACGTTATATCTAAAGCTTTGTATAATATCTCATTATTCCAGTGCCAATCAAACCTGTTATCACCCTATTAGAGAGAAAAAATGTCCACTATTTAGAAAATGCATAGAGTAATGACCTGGAAATAACCACCATTCTAAAGACACATCTAGAGTTCTACAGCTTTAATGCATTTTTTTTAAAATGAGATAATTTAACAAATAAGAGTTGCCATGATAAAACCATAATTATTTCACTAAAGTCTATATTTTAGGTCATACAAAATACGTTTTTAAAAGAAAAAAAAAAACCATTCCTGTGCAGCATTTTACAGATTTCAAAGCATCATTAAACAACTGAGAAGTGAACTTTTCAGAACGGAAGAGGCCGTGCATCACTTATACTGCATCCCCGTCTATCTGATCAGCAGTTGAGTTAAAATTCCTAGATGAGGGATCAGAAGGCTTTGGAAATTGAAATCAGTTTGTTCTTAAGACTGGTAGCTAACACGATATCATTGTCTCTTGGGAACAACTGAAAAACTCTGTTTTTTTCTATTTTATGTTCTAATGTAAAAAATATTTATTTTTTAATTTTAATTTTTTTTTTTAAATTTTAAGACTTTAAATTTTGACAGGTTTACCAGTACTGTTGCTTGGCAATTTCTTCTACTGATCTGTTAGGCTGCCCTCCTCCCTATCTGGAATGATCTACACATAAAGGATCGTGCAAATTCTCAGGCGCCACAAACATTCTGCTTTCGTGTGCCAGATGACGTTAGTGCCTCGCAAGAAACTGGAGACTTATCACGTGATTTCTCCAGAATCAGATCCAACAGGACGCATCTCTCCTGGTGAACAGCTAAGAAACGTTATTTGCAACCTCAGTTTGAAAACTTGATAGTGTTTTCTTTTTTCGTTTCTAGACAGTCTCGCTCTGTCGCCCAGGCTGGAGTGCAGTGGTACAATCTCGGCTCACTGCGACTTCTGCCTCCCGGGTTCAAGTGATTCTCTTGCCTCAGCCTCCCGAGTAGCTGGGACTACAAATGCGTGCCACCATGCCCGGAAAATTTTTGTATTTTTAATACAGACGGGGTTTCACTATGTTGGCCAGGCTGGTCTCAAACTCCTGACCTTGTGATCCACCTGCCTCCGCCTCCCAAAGTGCTGCGATGACAGTGTGAGCCACTGCGCCCGATTGATAATGTTTTCTTAGTGGTGATGACCTACTGGCTAAACCCTTTTCAGATATCTAACAGGTCATGAGTATGTTATTATCTTGCTCAAATGCACACATATGAGGGGCCCAAGGATGGTTTCTCTCTTTCTAAATAGTGCAAAAACCCAATGATTAGGTATCAATTTAAAAGAGTGTCTGGAGCTCAGGCAGTAACTATGCAGCCCAGTTCCTAACAGGTCACAGCCAAGTACAAGTCTGAGGCTCAGGGCTTGGGGACCCCTAATGTCTGCCACTGGTGAGGGACACTGATAATGGGAGAGACTGCGTATGTGTAATGTGTATGAGGGTGAAGGGTACATGGGGTATCTCTGTACCATCCTCTCAATTTTGATGCAAACCCAAAACTTAATTTGCTGTAACAAATTTTAAAAAGATACATATTACTTATCTTTATCACTGAGGCTTCTGATACCCCTTAAATTTTGTACCCAAGGCCAATGCCTCAGCAACCTCAGTCCAGTTCCAGGCCTCTGGCTCATCGTGTGTTGCCAAATCATCCAAGGGCTTTGCTTCTAATGATTTATGTCAATATAAGCATCATTTTACAATGTTTTAGAATGTAATTATAAAAATACTGCCTAGTCATAAAAAATAAAAAGTAGTAAACAGCAGAAAAAAAAAAAGAGTGTTTGGGTAAACTGTTGACTGGTCATGATTTTGTAGAAAATAGTAAATTTGAGAGCATAAGAAGTTTGAGATCAGCTTTGAAGTTCCTGAGAGTTCAGATCATTAGCATTTAATTATCAACGCCACCTTTCAGCCATGGTTCTCCATTTTTATACATGGATGCCTAGAGCACTTGGTGAGATTTCAGCAGAACTTTTGTAGCTCTCCAGGTAATGTCAATGGCTAGGGTAAATGGTGTGGGTGGCATGATACATAATGTCTGACTTTCCCCCCATTCTTCCCATGTGTTTACATCCTACTTATCTACATAGATCAACCTGTAAACCCTTGGGGTAGGAATTATATATACACTATAATGCTTTTATAAATCTTCACACTTTGTTGACACTGAGTAAATATTAAAAAAGCATAAATCACAGAAAAAATATTGTTGAGTTTTCTTATTATAGGTCCAATTTACCCAGTGGTTTACCATGATCTACAGAATAAATTTCACACTCTTTAGATTTGAATTAAATGTCCCCAGAGTCTGTTGTCAAGATTTTCCAGCTTCTTTCAAACTACTTCCTGTCCACACACAGGGCTCCAGTGAGTTAGGAATTCTATTCTCGGAGAGGACCCTGGAATGTCTGCCTTTCTATCTTTGCTAGTTTTGTTCCTTTGACTTCAAATGCACGTAGCCCAGGCTCCCTCTCTAAAGCAAACCACAGCCATCTCCTTAGGAAAATTTCTCCATTTCCCCTACGGCCCCCGTCCACGGTCCCACACTGCACATATCCCTACAGTATCAGGAACCACGTCTGACCTTGGAGTTAAGAGTTGTTTGTTACTGCCTGATTTCCTGCTAAACAAAGCAAACTCACGGAAGACAGAGAAGGTTTCTTACAGCTTCTTCCTTGCTGTGCACTTTAAGCGCTCCACTGAATGGAGCTGAATCCAGAAGTCATGTTTGGGTCGTAGAAATGGAATGGACAATCCTCTTTTTTAAAGAAACAACATTAACAAAATAAGATATATCTTTACTAAAAAATCTTAAACATGTTTTCCTACCTTTAGAGTCATATCCTGTCATGTCTGTCCTTTCAAATGGAAACCCTGACATAGTTGCAGTATACACTGCTTTAATTACTTATTTAATTTGAAGCACGTTAAACGTAAAATTGTAATAAGGAATTGTTTCGTAATGTACTTTCTTTAGGTCCCCACTACCTCTTCAGTTTCATTGTTTTCCTTTTTATTCCCTATCTCCAATCCAGACAGAAGGAATTGTATTTCCTTCCCTCGTCAGTCTTTCGACTTTCCCCCCTAATTCCCAACCCTGCAATTCAACACTCTGCTCCCAAACCAGCCTTCTTGTCACTTCCAACTCATCTTCTTATTTAAGCTGCATTGCTTTTCTGTGAATTAGACTGGATCTTACATGAAGGAGACACAAACCAACTGCACATGATGAATAAACACCATCAGTGGGCACTTCGTAAATGGCTAGGTCATTTCCAGCCCCAGCTCCAGGACCGTCATGGGAAAGTCGTCCTTTTGGCTGTTCTGGAAGCAGTGACAGCATAGTGACCGTCTCCGTTCCCTATGGATAGCATGCAATAGGACCACAGGGTGTATTCTGGGCTCCCGAAACACATGGAAGAGCCTACGCTCTCATGCTTGGACATTCCTAGCAATGGGCTCCATTAAAAATGTGTCCTAAACACGAGGCTTATCAAGACTTTTACAGAAAAAGACTAATGCATTTTTAAAACATAAATCTCATTCCTTTCTGTACTTCAAATTTGCTGCCCCTGAAAACATGATGGCTTTGGTTTCCACGGGACTTTTCTTCTAGTGAGTCTTCGTGGAGTGCCTGGGATGGCCAGGTACCAGTATAGGTGGCACAAATACAACAGCAAACCAGACAGACACACCTACACTCGAGGAGTTTACATTTGTGTCAGTCAAACAAGCAATAAAGAAGTGAATGACGAGCCCACCCTTTTGCTCTTGTTAACCACTCAGTTAAGGTCCACAGGCTGAGATGGGTTGTGGGTCCCCTTGTCTGATGTACCTTGTTCTGAAGCAAGGACATCCCGACAGACAACTGCTGCCCTTGTGTGGCCCAAGGCTCAACACTGTCCTTGATGTGGACATGGAAGGAAACACAGAAATTTCAACCTCTGCTTCCAAGAAATGATTGCCAATGCATTCAGAGGTTAGTGTGTAGAGCTGGCTGACAGCACCAAGGGGAACTGGAAGCTTACTGCCTTCCAACTTTATTTCTTTGAGTGAAAAGCCTATGAAGATAATCTTTTCTCAGTCAAAGAAGAATTTAATATAGCACTCCCTGATTTCTTCTATTTAATTCATACTCTCCTGGCGATCCCTAAAGTACATTCACTGCGTGTTCTAGTTTTGCCTTGATGTTTGTTTGCATCAAAGAGAGAATTAAATTGTTCACACACACACACAAAGTGAACCCAGATCCCTGTTCCCTCAAGGCTGGCCTAAAAGTTATTGCTTTCATATCAGTTTTAATCAGTGGTTTCTGTGATATTCTACAGGCTGCTTCGTTCAATTGCTAACACTTTTATTTTCTAACGATTAACCTTAACACACACAATTTTTCCTTAGCTTAGCCATTTTAGTCATATAATAATTCTGAAGGAAAAGGTCAAATTTATGAATTTCTAGACTGTTCAGCACCCTGTAGGGACTGTCAAAATCTTTTAAAATAAAAGTGATTATTCTCCATGCCAAGAAATCGCTGGGTCACTGGGAACAGTGGACCCATCTTGCTCCCCATGCCAGCATGCCCTGAATGCCCTTGGCCAACACATTTCTAGGGCTTTCCATGCTAGATGTCCCCTTTAGACATGAAGAGTTTTCACGCCCAGCTTACTCATTTATCTGAGGGCTTTTTAAAATGTGAAAGTCATTCTATAAAGATATTTTAAATTATTATTATTATTTTTTGAGATACAGTTTTGCTCCTTTTGCCCAGGATGGAGTGCAGTGGTGTCAGCTCAGCTCACTGCAACCTCTGCCTCCCTGGTTCAAGTGATTCTCCTGCCTCAGCCTTCTGAGTAGCTGGGATTACAGGTAAGCTCCACCACACCAGCTAATTTTGTATTTTCAGTAGTGGTGGGGTTTCACCATGTTGGCCAGACTGGTCTCAAACTCCTGACCTCAGGTGATCCACCTGCCTCGGCCTCCCAAAGTGCTGGGATTACAGGCATGAGATACTGTGGCCGGCTGGAATTTTAAAATTTAATTTAGAATTAAATGATTAAGAAAAATAAATTTTGTCGCTGAAGGTGGAAATTCCATGTTCTAACTTCCCCATGCCACCAGTGATCACACTGTAAAGTGGATCCTAAAACATGAGGCCATTACACGGAGACACCACACCGTGCCCTTGGTGTGCGTCCCCTGTTCTCTCTACCAGACTTTTTACTGTCTTGTCTTTGCCTTTCCATGCAGGGAGGGCTGTCCTGGCAACGGCAGGCACCCTGCTGCACACTTTCCTCACCCTCTGGCCAGTGACAGTTTGGTCTGTAAAGGACATGCAGGGATCTATAATCCCACAGGCATAGAGTTTGAATTAGAACTTTCCTCTAATGTCAGCAGGCTGAGGTCCGTTATGGGCACACCCCAGAGTCCTTACAAGGGGATGAATTTGGAAGATGTTGGAATGGCATGTACTTAGATCCTTACCTAACCTGCCTCACTGTTAACTCCCTGTGATGGTTAATTTTATATATCCAATTGACAAAATCATGGGATGCCCAGATACCTGGTTAAACATTATTTCTGGGTGTCTGTGAGGGTGTTTCTGGAAGAGATTAGCATTTGAGTTGTTGGACTGAGAAAAGCAGATGGCCTTCCCAGAGTGGATGGGCATCATCCAATCACTAAGGGCCTACATAGAACAAAATGGGAGAGGAACTCTGAATTTTCTCTCCACTTGACTGCTTGAGCTGGGACATCATCCTCTCCAGCCGTCAGCCCTCCTGGTTCTTAGGCCTTCACCCTCTGACTGGAATGCACGACATTAGCTCTACAGCTCTCAGGCTTTCAAACTATATCACCAGCTTGCAGTGACAGCTTGCATTACAGCTTGCAGCAAGGACTCCAGCTTGCAGATGGCAGATTATAGGACTTTTCAGCCTCCATAAACGCAAAAACCAATTCCTCATAATAAATTTCTATTTATCTATCAGTCTATCTATCAAATGACTGAACAATCTGTCCATCCATCCATCCATTCATCCACCCACCCTGTTCTATCCTATCTATCCACCTACCCATCCATCCATCCCTCCACCCATCCATCCACCCACACGCCCTATCCTATTTTTATATCTCTATCTACCCACCTATTCCTCCAACCATCCACCTTTCCTGTTGGTTTTGTTTCTCCAGAGAGCCTTGACATACTACCATAGGAACCCCTACTTCTTCCACATACTGCAATATACCAGTTGGGTCTTTTATAGGCTTCTACCATAACCTCTCACTTCAAGTTCAGTGCCTGGAAGAACAGTCTCCTGGGTCTAATCTTTTCTTCCTGAGTGAGGCCCTTGCAGGCAACCCTCACCTGGGTTTTCCAGGCTTCATGGCAGGTTCAGTTCTACTTTCAGTATATCTCTAACCATAAGTTCTGCTTTTCAAGACTCTTTTTGAAATTGGGGATCAAGAAACGCTGGGACTGAAAGCCTATATATAATATTAACTAATATCGAGGAAGGAGAATCTGCTTAACATGGAGAATAGGACTTTCTGGATCTGTATTTTTGAATAGAGGTTACCTGGAGCCTGTATAGGTTATCTGCTCATGCTGAAGAAGGCTTCTCTAACACATGTATTTTCTCCACAAGGCACATCACAGCCTTCTTGCACTTGGGAATACTAGACAGCACTATGCTTGGGGGCCATTTTAAACAGCAAAATCGCCAAAACCGCAGCAGCAAAGAGACCATAAAAAGGACATCCTTGTTAATAGCATGAGAGCTGAAACAAGAAGGCAGAGCATTGCCTCTTTCATCCTCAGCAGAGAGAAAGAGTGTTGGGTGAGGCAAACTTTGTTGCACTGCAATTGTCCATGAAGACTCTGAAGGGTCTGGAATTCTGATTTTGAAGTTACAAATAAGACTTAATGAGTAGGCAAACTGCAAAGACAGAATCTGTGATGACACTGTCATGACACACTTTGAACACAATGTTTGCCGATTTGTGGACTATCTTGAATTTGTGCTCAGTCTTGATCTCTCTCCAACGGCTTATGTTTTGCTTCTCTCTCAATGTCAATAGTATACACTCTCTAAAGGAAAACGGAAATAAAGATGCAGGTAAAACTTAAATATTGGTGTGGGTTTTGCACAGCAAACACTGACGCCAACTGTGCCTCTACTCTGATGCTTAAGTTGTGGGAGCGCTATTTTAAGAGGAAAATACGTGTTCTAAGGGAAATAATAACCAGAATAACTTTCATCTTGAAATTAACCATAGTAATTTCATAGGAAAAAAACCATAGTAAAAACCCAATTCCCTCTTACAAGTTTTTAAAGAAACTACCATTCACAATTGCTGCAGAGAGAATAAAATAGCTAGGAATACAACTAACAAA
>CAUYLG010031013.1:0-32482 GCA_963573385.1 Cacajao melanocephalus | reverse complement strand
GGGTGTTCTCAGCCTTTTTGCACTGGTTTCTTCCCATTTTTGTGGATTTATCCCCCTGTCGTCTTTGTAATTGCCGACTTTCAGATTGGGTCTGAGTGGACGTCCGGCTTGTTGGTGATGAAGTTTTTTCTGTTTCTTAGTTTTCCTTTGGCGGACGCCCCTTCCCTACAGAGCTTGGTCTTCCCGGGTTCAGCTGTGCTTACTGTGAAACTCTCGGTCCTCCCCTCTAGCTTTCTTAATCATCCCCAATATCCAACAAAATGTGACTTGATAGCTAGTTGTACAACTGTCACTGAATTATTACATATTTCCTTTTCTCTATAAAATAAATTTTAAAGTTTCACATTTTCCTTGAATACAATTTTCCAATTTCACCAGCATGATCAAAGTAGATCTACAATCTTCTCACTTCCTTACTTATTCGTGCTACTCTCCTTCAACTCTCCTTACACAACACATGCTCCTGTGTACAGAAACCATTATATCTCAAGAGTGTTTTATTATTTACACTTCTCTTGGTATAGGTATACAATTCTGTACATTACAGAGTATCTCAACATAGCAATAGTTTAAACAATATTGAGATTTGTTTTTTTCTTTTGTAAAAGAAGTCTGGAGATAGGTGATACAGAGATGATGGTTGCACAATGTCCCCAGGGACCCAAGCTTCTAGCTTTCTCTTCCACCTCTCTAGGTACCTGCCTTCCATCTTTAAGATCACCTCATGGTACAAAATGATTGTTAATGCTCCCGTTATGTTTTCAATAAAGGGGAAGAAAACTGAATGGTAAAAAGGGATGCCTTCCCAGCTGAGTCAGTGCTTTTTAGAAGCACACACATAATACTTCTGTTTTCATCTCTTTTTTGCCAGAACTTAATCACATGGCTGGGAAATACAGTCTTTTCTTCCAGGCATCAATGTACCCAGTTAAAACAAACAAAAAAAATCAGGGTTCTATTACTATAGAGGAAAGGGGAAATGAAGTTTAGGAGCATCATGACTCCCTATCTATTTTTCACAGCTTCAGAATCACTACTGATACTGAGAGAAGTTTTATATCATATACTTAATATAATACAGCTGGTGTCAAAACTGTCTCCAATAAGTGCTTTTACTTCCATGGCCATCTGTGGAGTGTAGCCAATTCTAAACAATACTGTTAACACAACAGGTATACTAAGATTATAATTTTATAAACCTATCCAACTAAGAATCGTTGGATAGGATTCTTGGATCCACCATATCTTGTGCATCATCTGGGAGAGAAAAGTTATTATGTTTTATGCAAGTTACTGAACAGAATGTTGGGACTCATTCTGTCTGTCTCCACCAATTAGCCAATGAATGGAGTTACACAGTGTGGTCTTTTTCTGCCACAAATATTGGATCTATACTTATTCCACAGACATATATGCTTCACTATAATTATCATAACCCCATTTTATACATAATTGGCCAAAAATGTACTAGGACCCTATAAAAAGTGTTTTACTTATTTTATTCATTGAGCCCTCACAACAACTCTATTACGTTATTTTTACCTAGGTTTAAACCTGACACATAGTAAGTACTCAATAAATATTCTCTATTACCTCTATTAGTACATAGATAAGTAACCATATTATCCTTAATTTGCAAATGAGAAAGAAGCAGAAAATTTAGTAACTTGCCCAGAGTCATATATATTTTTAAGTAGTAGTCATACATACTTTTAAGTAGTAGAGTCAGGATTCAAATCCTTACAAGTTAGCTCTAGAGTCTACTCAACTACTAAACTATGCTACTATCAGACAAAATGCAAAAGGTTAAATAATTTGCCTAAGATCACAAAACCAGGAAGAGCAAAGATTCACAGGCAGATCTATTTAATGATGAAGTCCTTGTTCTCAACTCCAAATGAATCAAGGAAACATGGTTTGACTGACCAAGGGATTATTACTCTTCAGAGGCAGAGTTATAAGGGAACACACTATCAAAGTAACAAATATAATATACGAATTTCAAAGGTAAGCAATTTAGGATGATGAAATTCAGTGTGTATCCATATTGCCCAGGTAACACTACAGGTAGACCCATCTCTTTTAGCCATAATAGAATCAAAACAAGCAGCTTTGGCAAATGGATGCAGTGACTACCATGTATCAATGTGAGTTTTCTCACAAGTGAATAATCATTAATATCTAAAAGATCTTGAATAATTAGATGTCTTCATTTTATATCAACCAGCAAAACATTAAAGAGGAAAATTTTTTTGCTATACCAAACTCAATGGATTTATCTAGAAGCAGCAAAATTTTTCTTTTTTTTTTTTGAGATGGAATCTTGCTCTGTCACCCAGACTGGAGTGCAATGGCATGATCTCAGCTTACTGCAACCTCTGCCTCCAGGGTTCAAGCAATTCTCCTGCTCCAGCCTTCCGAGTAACTGGGATTACAGGTGTGCACCACCTTGCCTAGCTAATTTTTGTATTTTTAGAAGAGACAGGGTTTCACCACGTTGGCCAGGCTGGTCTAGAATTCCTGACCTCAGGTGATCCAACAGCCTCGGCCTCCCAAAGTCCTGGGATTACAGGCGTGAGCCACTGTGCCTGGCCTAGAAGCAGGAATTTGTAAAGTAAAGGTAATGACTTCCAGGGATGTGTTTGGGGTCTTTGCCTCACTCAAGCCAGAGCTTGGGGTTTTGTATTCACTGCTCTGTGTCCTGGCTCCAGGAGCCTTAGGTGGTGGACTAGATGCAGCCAGGAAGAACGTCTCCCACTGAGGGACCAGAACGTTGGGAAGACTGGCACACTCCTAGCAGATCTTCAGAGTGAAGACACTGAAAGTAGACGAGGGGAAGACACAGAGGCTGGGGGTGAAGAGAGAGGAAGCTGGAAACCCTTCAGGGGGCTACTGCACACTGAGGGTCGTTATTGGCCCCCAACAACTCCAGCACAGGGGGTGAGTTGAATAGGCAAGGAGCAACCCACTTTTGCCACAGGCCTCTGGAATTCCAGCAGGAGGAGACTCCTCAACCACCATGGACACTTGAGTTGGCAGGAAAAGCTGCTTACAGAAGTGGTAAGGATAGAGCCCAGAGGGTTTGGTGTGAGAGCATCTGTAGTGGAGCACAGCCAGGAACGTCTATTCCACTAGGCTCGACTTGCTCCCATAGGAGAATCTGGCCCTAGGGGAGAGAGTCAGACGTGAACTCACCACTGCAAACACCTGCAGGAAGTCCAGCACCCACTAACACCCTGGTACAGCTGATGAACATGCACCCCGCCACACTGCCACCGCCACTGCTGCTGGCACTTGTGAACAAGGATAGATCCTGCTGCCAGCACCCTATGAAGTGCTTTGGCTGGCACCACCTATCCAAGTGTTGTGACTGGCAGTCTGAGAGCACCTAGGCCACTCCAGCACAACAGTTTCCTAACCTCAATGAGCCAGAGATCAAAGCCAGGGCCCAATACCAGTCCCCAAGAGTTAAAGCATGCAGTCCAGGAGTCCTCAACTGCACCCCGGCCCCCTAAAATTTTCTGGTACCAAAGCCAGTTCACAGAACCCATGTTATACCACAATAAAACCCCCAAGGTCATCAAATAAGAGAAAAGAAAAAACACCCATTCTTATGACAGCAGCTTCAAAGAGTGAAGAAACATTAGCCCACAAAGATGAGAAAGAACCAGCACAAGAACTCCAACAACTCAAAAAGATAGAGTGTCTTCTTTCCTCCCAATAACTACACTAGTTCTCCAGCAAGAGTTCTTAACTGGGCTGACATGGCTGAAATAACACAAATAAAATTTAGAATATGGATAGGAAAGAAGATCATCAAGATTCAGGAGAATGCCAAAAACCAATCTAAGCAAGCCAAGAAGCACAATAAAATGATACAGGAGCTGACAGACAAAATAGCCAGTATAGAAAAAAATAAATAAATAACTGATCTGGTAGAGCTGAAAACCCCTCTATATGAATCACAAGTATTAACAGCAAAACAGACCAAGCTGAGGAAAAAAAAAAATTGTAGAGCTTGAAGACTGGCTTTCTGAAATAGGACCGTAAGACCCAAAAAAAAAAAAAAAACCACAGGAATGACAAAACCTCTGAAAAATATGGAATTATGTAAAGAGACCAAATCTGCAACTAATTGGCATCCTTGAAAGAGATGCAGAGAATGGAGGCAACATGGAAAACATATTTCAGGATATCATTCATGAGAACTTTTCTGAACCTATCAAGAGAGGCCAACATTCACAGGAAAAGCGGAGAACCCCTGCAAAATACTTTCAAGAAGATCATGCCCAAGATACATAATCATCAGATTCTATGAGGTTGAAATGAAAGAAAATATGTTAAAGGCAGCTAGATAGAAAGAACAGGCTACCTACAAAGGAAAGCCCAACAAACTAACAGCAGACTTCTCAGAAGAAACTTTACAAGCCAGATGAGATTGAGGGTCTATATTCAATATTCTTGAAGAAATGAAATTCCATCCAAGAACTGCGTAACTGGCCAAACTAAGCTTCATAAGTGAAGGAGAAATAAGATCCTTTTCAGACAATTGCTGAGGGAATTCACTACCACCAGACCTGCCTTCCAAGAGTCCCTTAAAGAAGCACTAAATATGGAAAGGAAAGACCATTAGCAACCACTACAAAAACACACTGAAGTATACAGACCAGTGACACTATAAAGCAACCACACAAAAAAGTCAGCATAATAAACAGCTAAAAACACAATGACAGGATCTATCCACACATATCAATACTAACCTTGAATGTAAATGGCCTAAATGCCCCAATTAAAACGCACAGAGTGGCAAGCTAAATAAAGAAGCACAACTCAATGATATGCTGTCTTCAAGAGACACATCTCACATGTAATAACATCCATAGGCTAAAAATAAAGAGATGGTGAAAAATCTACCAAGCAAATGGAAAGCAGAAAAAGGCAGGGATTACAATCCTAATTTCAGACAAAACAGACTTTAAGTCAACAAAGATAAAAACAGACAAAGAAGGCCATGACAAATTGGTTAAGGGTTTAACTCAAGAAGAAGACCTAACTATCCTAAATACATATGCATCCAACACAAGAGTAACCAGATCAATAAATCAAGTTCCTAGGAACCTTCAAAGAGACTTAGACTCCTACACAGTAACAGTGGGAGACTTCAACACCTCACTAACAGTATTAGACAGATCGCTGAGGCAGAAAATTGACAAAGATACTCAGGATCTGAACTCAACACTGGGCCAAAAAAATCTGAGAGACATATACAGAACTCTACTCCAAAACAAAAGAATATACATTCTTCTCATCTGCACATGGCACATACTCTGAAACTGACCACACAGTCAAACATAAAACAATTCTCAGCAAATACAAAAGAGCCAAAATCATACCAACTACTCTCTGGGAACACAGCATAATAAAAATAGAATTCAGGACTAAGAAAGTCACTCATAACCATACAACTACATGGAAATACAACCTGTACCTAAATGACTTTTGAGTAAGGCAGAAATCAGCGAAGTTCTTTGAAATTAGTGAGAACAAAGATACAACATACCAGCATCTCTGGGACACAGCTAAGGCAGTGTTATGGGTGAAATGTATAGCACTAAACACGCTCATCAAAATTGAGATCTCTATGGACAATAACTAGAAAGTCTAGAAAAAAAAATGGATAAATTCCTGAACACATACACCCTCCCACGACTGAACCAGGAAGAAACTGAATCCCTGAACAGATCAATAATGAGCTCCAAAATTTAATCAGTAATAAATAGCCTACTGAGGGAATAAAACCTTTTGGGTCAATGAGGAACCTTTTGGAAATTCTAGCATGGGAAAAGGTCAACATGGGTACTTCAACCATATCAGGAGGCTGTGTTCAAAGTATCAGTTAATGCCGGGTGCCGTGGCTCACGCCTATAATCCCAGCACTTTGGGAGGCCGAGGCGGGCAGATCACGAGGTCAAGAGATGGAGACCATCCCGGCCAACATGGTGAAACCCCGTCTCTACTAAAAATATTTTAAAAATTAGCTGGGCATGATGGCACGCGCCTGTGGTCCCAGCTGCTCGAGAGGCTGAGGCGGAAGAATCGCTTGAACCCAGGAGGCGGAGGTTGCAGTGAGCCAAGATTGTGCCACTGCACTCCAGCCTGGTGACAGAGCAAGACTCCATCTCAAAAAAAAAGAAAAACAAAGTATCAGTTAACCGTTCAACCACATTCCAATGCTGCTTTCAAGTTCAACAGAAACTAGGAAACAACCACCAGAAGGAAAGATTAGGTGACTCATGGTCACAAGCCCCCTCCCCACACAGGACTAGGGGGCAAACACTTGGTAACTCAGAGGAAAGATTAGGTGACTCATGGTCACAAGCCCTCTCCCAACACAGGACTAGGGGACAAACACTAAGCAACTCAGAATTACTTGGGGATATAAGCCCAGGAAGCCGTGATCAACAATGGCAGCCCTCTCGGGTCCTCTTCCACCCTTCCATGTTGTGGAAGCTTTTACTTTCACTTGCTCAGTAAACTGCATTGCTGCTCACTCTCTCCGTCCGTCCAGGAATGCTTGTTTGGAGCTGGAACACTCACCGTGGGGGTAAGGCTTTCTGGTTGATTCTTTGAGCAAAGGAAGCCAAGAACCTGAGCCCAAAGAGCCCAAGATGCAAATCTGGTTACACGATCAACCAAAAAAAAAAAAAAAAAAAAAAAGGCCCTGAACCATACAGATTCACAGCTTAATTCTACCAGATGTACAAAGAAGAGCTAGTACCATAATTGCTAAAACTATTACAAAAAATTAAGAAGGAGGAGGAAGTCCTCCCTAAATGATTCTTTGAGGCCAGCATCATCCTGATACTTGATACTAAAACTTGGAAGAGACACAACAAAAAAAGAGAACTCCAGCCTCGCCAACATGGTGAAACACTGTCTCTGCAAAAAAATAAAATGAAATGAAATGAAAATTAGCCAGGCATGGTATAGCACATGCCTGTAGTCCCAGCTACTCAGGAGGTTGCAGTGGGATGATCGCTTGAGCCTGGGAGGTTAAGGCTGCAGTGAGCCATGTTTGTACCACTGTACTCCATCCTGGGAGACAAAGTGAGATCCTGGCTTCAAAAACAAAGAAAAAGGCTGGGGGTGGTGGCTCACACCTGTAATTCCAGCACTTTGGGAGTCCGAGGCGGGCAGATCACGGGGTCAAGAGATCGAGACCATCGGGGCCAACATGGTGACACCCTGTCCCTACTAAAAAAAAATACAAAAATTAGTTGGGCGTGGTGGCACATGTCTGTAGTCCCAGCTACTTGGGAGGCTAAGGTAGGAGAATTGCTTGAAGCTGGGAGGCAGAGGTCACAGTGAGCCAAGATCGTGCCACTGCACTCCAGCCTAGTGCCTGGCAACACAGCAAGAGTCTCAAAAAAAAAAAAAAAAAAAAAAAAAAAACCAAAGGAAAAAAAGTACTTTTTTTTTCTCAAAAAAAAAAAAAAAAGAAGAAAACTTCAAGCCAATATCCATCATGAATACTGATACAAAAATTGACAACAAAACACTAGCAAAACAAATCCAGCAGCACATCAAAAAGCTAATTCACCATGATTAAGCAGGGTTTATCCCTGGGATGCAGGGTTGGTTCAACTTATGCAAATCAATAAATGTGATTCATCACACAACTAGAACTAAAGACAAAAACCACATGATCATCTCAATACATATAGAAAAGGCTTTCGCTAAAAGACATCATCCCTTCATGTTAAAAATTCTCAACAAACTAGGTGCTGAAGGAACATACAGCAAAATAATACGAGCAAATCTATGACTAACTCACAGTCAACATCATACTGAATAGGCCAAAACTGGAAGCATTCCCCTTGAAAACTGGCACAAGACAAAGAGGCCCTCTCTCACCACTTACTATTCAACATAGTATTGGAAGTCATTGCAGAGCAATCAGGCAAGAGAAAAAAAATAAAGGATATAAGTCAAACTATCACTGTTTGAAGATGACATGATTATTTATCTACAAAACCCCAATGTCTCAGTCCAAAAGCACCCTAAGCTAATACACAACTTGAGCAAAGTTTCATGATACAAATTCAGTGTACAAAAATCACTAGCAGTCCTATACAGCAACAACAGCCAAGCCAAGAGCCAAATCAAGAACACAATCCCATTCACAAATGCCACAAAAAGAATAAAATACCTAGAAATACTGCTAAATCAGGAAAGTTAAAGATCTCTACAAGGAGAATTACAAAACATTGCTCAAAGAAACTAGAGATGACACAAACAAATGGAAAAACACTCCATGCTCATGGATAGGAAAAATCAACATTGTTAATATAAAAATGGCCATACTGTCCAGAGAAATTTACAGATTCAATGCTATTCCTATCAAACTACAATGACATTTTACAGGATTAGAGAAACTATTTTAAAATGCATATGAAACCAAAAAAGGACCCAAATAGCCAAGGTAATCCTAAGGAAAAAGAACAAAGCAAAAGGCATCATGCTACCCAACTTCAAACTATATTATAGGACTACAGTAACCAAAACAGCATGGTACTGGTAAACAAACAAAACAAAACAACAACAAAAAACACAGACACACAGACCCATGGAACAGAATAGAGAGCCCAGAAATGAGACTGCATTCCTACAACCATCTGATATTCAACAAAGCCTAGAAAAACAAGCAATGAGGAAAGGATTTCCTATTCAATAAATGGTACTGGGATAACTGGCTAGCCATATGCAGAAGATTGAAACTGGATGCATCTTTACACTATATACAAAAATCAACAAGACAGATTAAAGACTTAAAACCCAAAACTATGAAAAACCCTGGAATACAACCTAGGCAATATCATTCTGAAAAGAGGATCTGGGAAAGATTTCACGACAAAGACACCAAAAGTAACTGCAACAAAAGCAAAAACTGACAAATGGGATCTAATTAAACTAAAGAGCTTCTTCACAGCAAAAGAAACTATCAACAGAGAAAACAGACAACCTACAGAATGAGAGAAAATTTTGCAGCTGCAAAGGTCTATGAATCTAACAAAGCTCTAATTTCTAACATCTATAAGAAACTTAAGCAAATCCATAAGAAAAAAAATAAACACATTAAAAAGTGGGTAAAGGATGTGATCAATTTTCAAAAGAAGACAAACATACAGCCAACAAGCAAATGAAAAAGAAACCCAACACTGATCAATACTCAACATTACTAATCATTAAAGAAATGCAAATCAAACCCACAAAGACATTCCAACTCACACCAGTTAGAATGGCTATTACTAAAAAGTAAAAAAAATATCAGATGCTGGCAAGGTTGCAGAGAAAAGGGAATGCTTATACACTGTTGGTGGGAGTGTAAAATTAGTTCAACCACTGTGGAAAGCAGTGTGGCAATTTCTCAAAGGGCTAAAAATAGAACTACCATTTGAACCAGCAATCCCATTACTGGGTATATAACCAAAAGAATATAAATCATTCTATCATAAAGACAGATGCATGCATATGTTCACTGAAGCACTATTTGCAATAGCAAAGACGTGAAATCAACCTAAAGACCTATCAAAGGTAGACTGGATAAAGAAAATGTGGTACATATACACCACGGAACACTATGCAGTCATAAGAAAGAATGAGATCATGTACTTTGCAGTAACATGAATAGAACTAGAGGCCATTACCCTTAGCAAACTAATGCAGGAACAGAAAACCAAATACTACATGCTCTCACTTATAAGTGGGAGCTAAATGATGAGAACACATAAACACAATGAAAGGAAAAATAGACACTGGGGCCTACCAGAGGGTGGAGACTCTAAGCAGGGAGAGGAACAGAAAACATAACTATTGAGTACTAGGCTTAGTACCTGGGTGATGAAATAATCTGTACATCAAACCCCCATGTCACAAGTTTTCCTATGTAACAAACCTGTACAGGTACCTCTGAACCTAAACTAATGAAATCAGACTTTGTTGACATTTGTCAAAATTAATGCATTTGTAGTTTTCTCACCTAAAATTACAACCCTGACCCTCATCTCTTCAGAGGTATCCAAATTATGGCTATGCATTTCTTCAGAGTTTTTTTTTTTTTTTTCTTTTTTGAGACAGAGTCTTGCTCCGTCACCAGGTGTCAGGCTGGAGTGCAGTGGCGCAATCTCGGCTCACTGCAACCTCCGCCTCCTGGGTTCAAGCAATTCTCCTGCCTCAGCCTCCCAAGTAGCTGGGACTACAGGTGTGTGCCACCATGCCCAGCTAATTTTTGTATTTTTAGTAGGGACAGGGTTTCACCATGTTGGCCCCGATGATCTTGATCTCTTGACCCCGTGATCTGCCCGCCCTGGCCTCCCAAAGTGCTGGGATTACAGGCGTGAGCCACCGCGTCCGACCCAGAGTTTTTTAAGACTCACAATGTACAATTCTGATGTCCTGGGCACACAACATATAAACTGCAATGCTAATTAACTGGCTCATCTTCAAACATTCCCCTAATATTTTCAAGTTCCTCTTCTAAGAATAGCATAGACTTTTAATGATCGGATATGGTACACTTCATACCTAGCACAGTAACTGAAACACTATAAAAACTAAATGATAAAGAATGAAGCTCATGTTACCAAATGAGTCAATCATAAGCATGACAGCCATTAATTTAACTCTTTTGTGGTACCTCATATCCTTTCTAAAAAATTGTTTTAAATATCCTTTTTTTAATAACATACTTAATGAGACATTATCAATTACTTCACACCAATTTACATCTGCCTTCTACTTATAATTTCCAATGCTTTTAAGCTACTTGAAGGAATCTGAAAGAATAAGTAGTAGTAAACTTACACCATATTTTACTGTCTCTCAACAGACAGAATATAAGACCAATATTTTTTTATTGGTAAAAAGTTCCTATACTAAGAGTCATGGAGTTTTTGTTCTTGCTACATCAAATTCTGGGGGAAGGGGGTGGGGAGAGCAAATGTGAGTGCGACAACACACGCAAAAGCACCATCAAACAGGCAGTGATCTTCAGTGGGGCATAAAAGTACCAAAAAGATTCAACTCTTATAAATCATTACAGTTATATCAACTTTAATTTAATGCATCAATTGACTGGTAACCAATATTAGATGAAAAGCAGTCAAAGCAGGCTTTACTTACAGCTATGAATGAAAGAATAACACAAATGTTGTCACTAAAATAAATTTAAACAACATTTAAAAATGAAATTTTACATATAATAGCATTTGAACTAACTTTGAAATGGGTGAGACATATCACTTGCTAAGGATTTTCTCAATTTTAAAAGTATTAAAAGACCTCTACCTTCACCCATGCAGCAGTCATAGGATGCAGAATTACCCTCCAAATGTAAACAACTAGAAAATTGGACAAGCTATGTATCTGACATTGGACAATCGATGATCTGACATGGAACAATCAGCTCAAAACTGATTTCTGAAATACAAATAACAACAACAAAAATAATGGTGAGCCTTATAATTGCTGGGATTTCTTTCTGAAAGCACTTTTGGGACTGTAGTATGTAGGAGGTGAAACCCTAATAGAATCTAGTGCCACTGCTAAGTTGAAAAATACAAGAGGTCATAATACAGAAAGGCCAAAACAACAAGAATTTTGGGGAAAAGTTCCTCAAGTGAGAGAGTTACAGAAAGACCTTTTTTTTTTTTTTTTGAAGGATCTCCTTAAATTATCTAATTATCAATAGTAATCTACATGTGTATAGGGTGAAAACCAACGAGACAGAGCAAAAACAATTTCCAGGAAAGAAACATTACCACATAGCTAGTGCTGAGTAATTTCTAGAGCTCACAAAGAGTTCCCACAAGCAAGACAGAGTTCTCAACGAATCCTTGGGACATTCAATAGAGATCCACTTAACAAACGTCCATCTTAGTAATGAGGTTAAGAATGCACAAGAGTAAAGGTTACTCTAGACTGCCCTAGAAAACCTTAACAAAGCACAAAAAAAGATGAAAAAAGAAGTTAAAGGAGATTTGCTGTGGCTGAGCATGCCTCTAAAGACCTTGGTTACAAAACATCCCTCACAGGTGGCCAAGCCTCCTGGGACTACATACTCATGCACACCCCTCAAAAATAGCAGCCACCACAGCCAACATCACCACCAGAAAGGAGCCCAGGACACTGTAAGGCTGCCATCGCTGCCATGACCAAAAGTAAGGTAAGGGAGGTAAAAATAGATGCAGAAGGGCGGGCATGGTGGCTCATGCCTGTAATCCCAGCACTTTCAAAGGCCAAGGCGAGTGGATCACCTAAGGTCAGGAGTTCGAGACCAGCCTGACTAACATGGTGAAATCCTGTCTCTACTAAAAATACAAAATATTAGCTGGGCATGGTGGCATGTGCCTGTAATCCCAGCTACTCTGGAGGCTGACGCAGGAGAAATCGCTTGAACCCAGGAGGCGGAGGCTGCAGTGAATCGAAATCATGCCACTGCACTCCAGCCAGGGCAACAAGAGTGAAACTCTGTCTCAAAAAAAAAAAAAAAAAAAAAATAGATGCAGGAGTGAAAATAAGAGAGAACCCAAAAAAGGACAGTTGGTATGTAAACGGGGTGGACAAAAGTAGGTAATCAAAACGATGGGAAACAGACAATTAAAATCATTGTGTTTTCATGGTATAAAGAGGTTATGTCATATAAGAGGAAAACAGAGAAAAAAAGATGTGAATAAATACTTCAGACATTATATTGGTTGTTCTGTGAGACTATCAGGATAACAAAGCTGATGATATTTTAAAATACAATGCACATAAAGCTAGAAGTCTTAAGGCATATGGCAAGTTTCTAGAATCTGCTAAAATCCATAAAACCAATATACTCGGTCCTAGAGATGATAAAATCCAGGTCTTATGATATTGTAGATGATGATAAAGACTTTGATGATATCTAAATTAAACTCAATGTTTTACATCCAAGTTTCTTTTTGGATTGTTAACCCTGAAGTTATATGGTTTCATTGCCATACAGAAAGCTAACCGGTCTTCTATGTATCTTAATAATTTTATTTTGACATCCTTTTCCTAGATTAATACATGAACACCCGATGCTCAATACTTCTGAAAGCAGTTCTTCTGTCTTCCTGATGTTTTCCTCGTTCATTAAATAAAAGTTTGATACATACTAACAATTAATTTAAGAATTAAATTTTTATAGAACCCAAGTACGTCTGATTTCAAATTCCTATTCTCCTAATCATAACTCCTTTTAAAAAAAAAAGGAAATAACACTCTGAGTTGGTAAATTAGAAGATTAATGAGAAAATGTTTATGGTGTAAACAATACTGGAATGAGAATAACAGTATCTGTCTAGTGAACAAGAAAACCAGGGTACCGAAAGGAAAAGTTGGGAGAGGGAGAGTATCACAAAGCTAGCAGTGTCAAACAGGAATTTCAACCAAACAATCTGATTCCAGATGCAAGGCGGTCTTCCATAGCAAGGAGGTTTTCCATAGCAAGTATCTTCCCATGCATAGATCAGACATCTGAAACAAAAGGATCTCACCATCAATGGACTAAAGTTAGACTAAGAAACTAAAAATCTTTGCCAACTCAAGATTACTACTAATTAATGATGACTTTTGGAAATCATTCTATTTAATGGTGTGTCTTTTCATGCATAACATCAAAAAGAGTTATCTAAATGATCTCTAAAGACCTCTGCAGCTTGAAATAATTTGGTAGTATGAATTAAGAAGACTCCTCCAAAATTCTTTCTCACCATCCGTAACACATTGCCTAAATGTGTTTGGCACTGTAGTGGGTGCCAAAGATAAAATAAGCAAGACAAATGAATCCCAATTTCAGCAGATCTTAGAATCCACCAGGAAAACAAAATTGAAACAGCAACAAAAAAAACATACTTTTTTAAATTATATAAGACCACTTTATACGATGCATGATTAAATTTCTTATGTTTCTAAATATGCAGAGCCTCCAGTCAACACAGGGCTTTTGAACTTGTCTGAAACATACTTGTCCAAATATCCCCACAGCTCAGTCCCTTGTCAAATTCAGGGCATCACTCAACTATCACCTTCTTAGAGAAACCTTTCCTGACCATTCTATATAAAAATGGCATGCTCCCAACTCAAACATACCTTATTACCAATCCCAATGTACTTACTTTTCTCTACAACACTTACCAACATCTGACATAAAGAAAAGTATAAATATTGTGAGTGTATAAAATAAGCCATTAATTTCATTTAGACGAATGTATGTTTTTATGCACCCTCATACACGTCCTTACGTAACAATTAAAAATATTAATTATAAATGCTAACATCATGTTTACAGTATTAATTCAAGTATTTCGTTTCAGTTTTTCTAATTCCCGTCTTATAAATTATTTAAACATATAAAGCATTTAAAATAGAATGGCATCACTATCTAAGATTAATATTTTTATACTGTTGAGAGTCAACATCTAACAAGATGATTTATTCTCCATTTTATAAACTATCTCACCTTAAAAAATGAGGACAAAAATTAGATACATTATTCTACCTGGATTTCAAATTATCATATTCATTAAACTGGAACAGGAATTTTTTTTTCCAAAATAAAAAAGTAAAAAAGAGAAAGAAACCTAAAATCCTCCTCTAAGGTTTATAGTCATATATCTGTGCTTCACATGCTCAAAGTTTCCGAAAATTTTTATAGCTAAATATACAATTTCTGGAGATTTTATAGGTACGTATCTCCAAAAACAATCAAAATTGTTTGAAACTTGATACATCAGAATTCAAAGGACTGTGTGGTCTGAAAAATAAAATTTTTGTTTTAAAAGAATAATGATAACTTTTTAACTAAGCAATGTTAACCTTTTTTAAAAATATCATCTAAAATGTTACTAAACAGAACTATAAACAGTTTTCAAACTGTATATGGTTTGAAACTCCAATAACTACACTAAAATGATCTTGTAGAGGTTAAAAAAATAAGATTGCTATAACATTTCTAATAAAATGAGTTTGTTATGAGCAAACTGTGTATGGAATAGAACATTCTGATTAGCCCATTAATTTTTCCTGATAAAAACGTTATTAAAATAAATTTTAAAAGTAGTGAGGCAGTAATAATTGAACATTCCCTACTAACCTGTGAAAACTAAGACTATTGACTAGATATACCAGGACACCCAAAGAGCATGTATTCTCATCTCTAATTAAGAAAATAAGAAGTCATAATAAGCAAAGAAGTGTGCCAAAATAAATCTTTAGAGTAAAACCTGGTTCAACCTAATATTTATTAATAACTAAATCCAAATTAAGTACACAGAAAAGCCTAAAAAATTTTGTTCTTTGACACTTAATTATGTAGACATAATTAAGTACCTCCAAAACAGAATTAAAATTATTATTAAACATATTCCTGCTACTACACACTTTTAAATGTTATTATGCATTTTAAAACTATACCCTATGAGTATTACAGGTAAATGTTAAAGGTAGGCTGGGCATGGTGACTCATGCCTGTAACTCCAGCACTTTGGGAGGCTGAGGCAGGCAGATTGCTTGAGCCCAGGAGTTTGAGACCAGCCTGGGCAACATGGCAAAACCCAGCCTCTATAAAAATTAGCCAGGTGTAGTGGTATGCACATGTAGCCCCAGCTACTTGGCAGGCTAAAGTGGAAGGATCACTTGAGCCCTGGAGGTGGAGGCTGGAGTGAGCCAAGATCATCCCACTGCACTCCAGCCTGGGTGAAAAAGCAAGACCATGTCTCAAAAAAATATTTTAAAAACAAAAAATAAATAATAAATGTTAAAAGTAAATGTTGAGTGCTAAAAGTTAATTCTCGTTAACTGTATTTCTTTAGGAAAAAAATGTAGAATTCTTTAATGACACATTTTACATTTACAGGACAATGGACCATCAACCAGTAACTCTATTTATACATACAGATATTAAGTTTAAAAAAAGTTATCCAAAAACATATTTAAGTAGTTTTATTATTTTTAAATAGTAGCAAATGGTCATGGTAAAACAATCACAGAAGTGCATAAAGAATAGAGCAAAGATCAGCAAAAAACTTACCTCCTATAAGAATCATTCATAGTTATTTATCCACAATATCTTGTGACATTTTGTAGAAATATAAATAACTTACATTGAAGGAATCATTCCATACATCCCCTTCAATAGCTTACTTTGTTTAATTCGACATTAGGTAAATTAGAGCATCTCTCCGTGTCAGCCAATATATATTTCATTATTTTTAAGGGCTCTTCTGTACTACATTTTCTATGTATTACCATAATCGACTTAACTATTTTCTGTATTAATAGTTTGTTTCCATTTTTAATGAATTATCTATAATACAATGGGACACTCCACTTCCTCACTATAATGTTCCATACCCTAAATCATTCTCTACGAAACAGACATTCACGTATTCAAATATTTTTAAGTGCCTATTACATGCTATTCACTGCTCTAGACAACCTAAATTCCTTAAGTGTAGGAAATGAGTCTACTTTATCACTGCTATATTTCCAGTACTTTTAGTGGAGTGTATGATACGTAGCAGATCTTCATTATATGCTGAATGAATGGATGGCCATCCTTGTTCATTCATCTTTCTTCACTTCTGCAATTAACTCCTTTAAGTTTTCATTTTTTATGTGGATTCATAACCTAGAAGAAGCATTTTATTATGTGCAAGGCACCAACTCTACTAAATGTTTTACAAAAATGAAACCACAAACCAGGCACAGTAGTTTATGCTTGTTATCCCAGAACTTTGGGAGGCTGAGGTGGGTAGATCACTTGAGGCAAGGAGTTTGAGACAAGCCCATGGCGAAACCCCATCTCTACCAAAAAAAAAACAACAAAAAAATAAGCAGGGTATAGTGGCGCATACCTGCAATCCCAACTATTCAGATGGTGGAGGCACGAGATTCACTTGAACTCACGAGGCAGAGACTTTAGTGAGCCAAGATCACTCTGTCAGAGAGAGAGAGAGAGAGAGAGAGAGAGAAGTAAAATAAAAACGAAGCCATAGCCCCTGCTCTTAAGAGGTTTAGAGAATTCATCACACTCACAGGCTGAAGGCTAGGAGAAAGAAGTTTTATTTTTGGGGCCAGGACACCCTACAAGTAATGAGTCTTTACCACTCACAATTCAAGCTCACTATAAGGAGCCAAGCAGATTAATATGGAGGAAAAAAATAATACTACAGTATTTTTGAAGCTCTGCTTAGCTGTGTTTTTTAAAGTTCATCTTGAGCTTCAAAACATCATTCAAAGAAAATATGAATCTATATGTTTTCTTTTGATCTAACTCAGTGGAAATTAAGAGTAGGAGCACTCTCATGCTAGCATTCCAGTGCTAAACTTCAAAAGGTCCAGCTTGCTTACCTAGAAAAACCCTAAAAGTCCAATTAAACTGCAAAGTTATGACTGAATTCATAAAAGATTTATTTTGCTTTTCCAGGGAAAGTACTCTGAAAAAGGAGAAAAGAGAGACCACTGAAATACACCAAAATGTTTTTATTTCAAAGTTTTAGCCTTTAAAATCACCACAAAGCAGATCTGCTGTGAAACCTCTAAGCATGCTGATTCTGTTTTCTTTCACTGGCAACACACAGGTACCAGAGGGATTAAATTAGAATCACAAAGCTGGAAAGAACCTTGAAACATGTATGTAGTTCCTTCTTATGTCTTTTACCTCATTCACACTTAAGCCAGTTTACATACATAAGAAATGTATCCACAACAAAAAATTACCCAGTTCAAGGTGGGAGTGGGGATAGGAGATGAGGTCAGAGTTAAGGTGACAGTTTGAGAGAAGGAATGTAAGTCACCTAAAGATAAGATCCATAGAGAAGACAGTTTAAAGAATGTCATGATCTAATTTCCATGCTGATATAATCACCCCAAAATTCATCCTGGAAGGTTAAATGCTATGCTTGAATGAAATATGCATATATTGATTATGGCCATGTATTCTGTTCAGGATAACAGACAAAAATCTTGGCAAGAGAGGACATTGGTTTGCATCAGAGCTTAGATATCTCCTCGGCCTCAAAAAGTGTATGCTACCAGGCTCTGTGTGTCTTTATAAACATACCCTATTACTGTTATTAGACTGTGAATTCTTTAAAACAATAGTTTCATGATATTGGTAACTCTTTATAATCCCACAATACTTATGATATACAAAGTATTCAATAAATATTCATTGGTAACACTGAATATTCAGATATTTATCTAGCTCATTTGAGTAAAAACATTTAGACTAACAAAATTCTGTTAAAATACATAGAAAAAGATATTACCACACTCAAACAGATACTTGCGTACCAAGTTCATGACAGAATTACTCACAATAGCCAAGAAGTATAAACAATATAAATGTCCACTGATAGATAAATGGATAAGTAAAATGTGGCATATACATATAATGGAATATTAATCAGCCTGAAATAGAACTGAAATTCTGATACATGCTACAATATGGATGAACCTTGAAGACATTATGCTAAATGCAATGAGCCAGTCCTAGAAGGACATATTTTGTGTGGTTCCACTCATAGGAGATACTCAGAATAGTCAAAATCACAGAGAAAACATAGAATAGTGATTGGGGGAGATAATGAGTAATGGGGAATTATTGTGAAATGGGTACAGAGTTTCACTTCAGGACGATGAAAGCATTCTGGAGATGGATAGTGATGATGGTTGCATAACAATGTAACTGGACTTAATGCCACTAAACTGCTTACTTAAAAATGATTAAATGGTAAATTTTGTTATGTATATTTTACCGCATAACACATATTGGGGATGTATATTACTTATATTACTATGATATTATTTTAATAATCATTTGTCCAAATAATACTTTGTATATTAAATGTAAAATCAGATTTCTAGTAGTCCTTAGCGTTACATTATTAATAGTTACAAAAATAAATACCTAGTTTTATATTTAAGTATCTGGTTTCCTGAAAAAACAAACATAATACAAAAAAAAAAACTTGAAAAATAAAGTTATTTTAATTTTAGCAATACTTTTAATGCATTTACTCTAACTCTGCAAACTCTTTGCCTGTAACAAAAACACTTAAAGATGGCTATAATCAACATATCCATATGTCTTCCTTTAACATTTACACATAAATTCAACTCCATTTTCTCAGCAGCAGATTGTCTGCACTTACTGATCTGCAACTAAGTTTTGATTTTATTTTCTCTTATCCTTTTCCTCAGAGTTAAGGACTATGCATGCAAAGACTGTTCTCAGTGCAACATTTTCAGGGTCAAATAAGGAGCTGTAACGTGTCAAATGAAATTATAAACTGAAATTTCTTTTTTTTTTTTCTTTTTTAAGAGATACGGTCTTGCTGTGTATCTGGGTATATATAAAAGCTGACTCACCTGCTACAAAATACAATGGCAATGGTATTTTGCTGCTGCTTATAAAAGTGATTTATATTTAAACAAATATAACTGAAATTCATAGGACTGTAACAACCTTAAAAATACAAACTCACTAGTTCATCACTCTATAACCCTTCAATACAACGTACCACACATACAATGATTTCTATTCTGTGATTATGTCAAAGAAATTATATTGATTTGACACATAATTAAACTCAACAATATTGATTTAACTCCTAACTCATTTAACATAATTCGTTTATGAGTCCTGACTTTAATTTTGCAACCAAACTTTAATATTGGTTTATTAGAGTTCTTTGGTAATTACTAAACTGGAAAATTTTCAGTAGATTTATTTTCCAATATCTACCCACAAAATATTATATACTGAAATCTTAGTAAAATCTAAAGTTACCTAAGATTTAAAAAAAAAAAAAAAAAGCAAAGAAAAAGGTATGTTCAAGTGTCTCACTTCCTAAATTACTGCTCTATGAATACCCCTTCTAGAGGTGCTATTTCAAGTAAATAAATCCTTTTGATGCATAATTTCCCTGTTATCCCGATAAATTACATTAACCGTAATGTAGTAAGCTATTGTAAAGTTCCCCTCGTAAAAACACTCTAGAGATTTTCTTTTCCTTAGTATATTTCTCCTATTTAATCCTTAAAAAATTATTATTTTCATGTCCAAAAGATCTACACAGCAGACCTCACAAATTCATACAAGTTTTTAGCAATCTGACACTCAGATTCAAGAAAAATTTCCTAGACTACACTAGGAACTGAATTTCAATCACCACTTCATAAAGTGTGTATTACTGATTTTACATTAAAGAAAAATTAGGTTTAGAAAGACAAAATAATTTGATTCCACAACCAGTAACCACTGAACTCAATGAGTAAAATCCAAATATTACCAATGCCCAAAGGAAGGAGGAAAATACAAAGTTGCGTGCCAAACAGGTACCAGGCGTACAATACATTTTTGTACACATTTCCTCATTTAATTCTCACCATTAATATGTAAGGTAGGCATTATCTCCATTTTGAACAGGAGAAAACTGAGGTAAAGAAGTGATTTGACTTAAGTTTTGTGTACCTACTCAGCAGCCAAGACAAGACAGAAACTATTGATCCATTGATAGATTCTGTCCTCTAACCACCATTAGCTGTGATCCAGGTGTCAACAATGATAGATAAGATGGACTTTCTTTTTTTTTTCACCTTATTTATTATTATACTTTAAGTTCTGGGGTACATGTGCAGAATGTGCAGGATTGTTACATAGGTATACACGTGCCTTGGTGGTTTGCTGCATTCATCACCCTGTCATCTACATTAGGTATTTCTCCTAATGCTATCCCACCCCTAGCCCCCCACCCCCCAACAGGCCCCAGTGTGTGATGTTCCCCTCCCTGTGTCCATGTGTTCTTATTGTTCAGCACCCACTTATGAGAACATGCAGTGTTTGGTTTTCTGTTCTTGTGTCCGTTTGCTGAGAATGATGGTTTCCAGCTTCATCCATGTCCCTGTAAAGAACATGAACTCATCCTTTTTTGCAGCTGCATAGTATTCTGTGGTATATATGTGCCACATTTTCTTTATCCAGTCTATCATTGATGGGCATTTGGGTTGGTTCCAAGTCTTTGCTATTGTGAACAGTGCCGCAATAAACATATATGTGCATGTGTCTTTATAATAGGACAATTTGTAATTCTTTGGATATATACCTAGTAATGGTTGCTGGGTCAAATGCTATTTCTAGTTCTAGATCCTTGAGGAATCACCACACTGTCTTCCACAATGGTTGAACTAATTTACATTTCCACCAACAGTGTAAAAGCATTCCTATTTCTCCACATCCTCTCATGCATCTGTCACCTGTTTTTTTAATGCTCACCATTCTATCTGGCATGAGATGGTATTTCAATGTGGTTTTGATTTGCATTTCTCCAATGACCAGTGATGATGAATTTTTTTCATATGTTTGTTGGCTGCATATGTTTGTTGGCTGCATATGTTTGTTTGTTCTTCTTTTGAGAAGTGTCTGCTCATATCCTTCACCCATTTTTTGACGAGATGTTTGTTTTTATTTTGTAAATTTGTTAAGTTCTTTGTAGATTCTGGATATTAGCCCTTTGTCAGATGAGTAGATTGGAAAAATTTTTTCTCATTCTATTGGTTGCTGGTTCACTCTAATGATAGTTTCTTTTGCTGTGCAGAAGCTCTTAAGCTTAATGAGATCTCATTTGTCTATTTTGGCTTTTGTTGCCATTGCTTTTGGTGTTTTGGTCATGGAGTCCCTGCCCATACCTATGTCCTGAAAGGTATTGCCTAGGTTTTCTTCTAGGGTGTTTATGATGTTAGGTCTTACGTTTAAATCTTTAATCCAGTAAGATGGACTTTCTTTGGCTAAGAGAAGACCCTCAAGAGAGAAAATTAAGTGCCCATAGCAGGAACAAGGGTTTGGTCATACATACGTACATTTCTAACTACCAAAGGGTATGTTAACTGCCATAAAGTTTTCCTCATCTATTAGGCAGACATCTGTTCTAGAGAAACCCTGCCCAACTGACCTTGGTGGACTGCCTGATATAAGACAAACGGGATAACCATGAGTTGAGGGTCCTGCCAGCAGCACTGATAGGACAAGAGGCCAGCCTTACAAACATTCTTTCCTGGTAAAAGGTTACAGATCCTAAGGCAGTTTCAGCCAGCTTGCAGAGAGTGCACACAAAATATCTTTGTGCTCTATAGCTCACCTGTTGACATAAAGAGCCAAATTCCACTTCAATTGTGCCCTGAAGAGAAGATGGAATGTATGTTACTTAAATGTTAACTCACTGCACATGCACTAGACTTCGCCATATATATTCATAGGTATTCCCCAGGCAATTCATATTACATGATGAATATGCATGTAAAACAAACCCTAAAATGCTTTTAAATACTACTGTTTACTTCCTTCTGTGAAGCACGTGCTTTACAGTTCCGCCAGAGGTTACTTTCCCTCATCTGCAGATTGTTACTCTGAAAATAAAGTTTTCTCCTTTTTCCTTCCTCCACAGATCTCATGGTCGTTTTGTTAACACAAAAAGAGAAGTTTGTTTGATTTGTTTTATTTTTGTTTTTGATTTTTTTTTATATTCTACAGGGAACAGAACAATTTCACTGCATTAATTTTAATAAGGACATTTCCAACTTCTTGAGAAAATTACATCTATGTTGGTAATTCCTTGTAGGGCCACTATGAGTCTACCTGGCAGTTGTTTTTAAGCCCTGTTTCACACGACTGTCATTTCCTATCTTAACCACTCAAAGAAAGACTTTCCAATGCTTAAATAAAAGTCTTCAGTGGAAAGCTCCCAGGCAGCCAGGTATGTGAGAAAAGGCTGTGTTTCCCACAATTAACTCCTTTTTAGGATATTTCCTCTAAAGCAGGGACTAAGACATGTATAAATGCCAACTAATGCACAGTATATCGAGGATAGTTAATAAATGCCAAATGATAACAATGATACAGCACTTAAGCACGCAAACAGATGTCAACCCAGTATTAATCCACCAGGAAAACACTGTGAATGCTTTTTGTCAATAGAATAGCTTTGCAAAGAATCAGACACCCTCTTGAACCAGATGCAAGCAACTGAAACACTACTTTGAGTAAAAAGGATGAAAGTTAAAGTTTAGAGAAAGAAGCTGAAACACTTCTCCCCATGCTATCCAATGTCCACACATTCCACTAATTTAAGCTCATGATTCTGCTCCCCAGTAGCCTAGCTCTAAAGCAAAGAAAGAGGAGTAAGAAAAGGATGGTCTTGGAATGGAATGAAACATTATAATTTCAAACAAAGTATCAAACCTAAGTTACTTTCTTCTCTCCTTTAGAATGCTCAGCAATTTGTCATACAAAGTAAAGCCATGTACCACATAATGATGTTTTTAGTCAACAACGAATTGCATATATGAGTGGTCTCATAAACTTATAAATACCTAGCCAGGCCCAAAGGCTTATGCCTATAATCCCAGCACTTTGGGAGGCCAAGACAGCAGATCTCTTGAGGCTAGGCGTTCAAGACCAGCGTAGACAACATGGTGAAACCCCGTCTCTACTAAAAATACAAAAATTAGCCAGGCATGGTGGTGCATACCCATAATCCCAGCTACCATTTGGGAGGCTGAGGCACAAGAGTTGCTTGAACAAGGAGGCGGAGGTTGCAGTGAGCCGAGATCGCGCCACTGCACTCCAGTCTGGGCAACAGAGTGAGACTGTCTCCAAAAATAAAGATAATTAATACTATATTTTTACTGTATCTTTTCTATGTTTAGATATGTTTAGGTACACGAATACTTATCACTGTGTTACAATTGCCTATAATATTTAGTACTGTAACATGCTGTACAGGCTTGTAGCCTAGGAGCAACAGACTATACCACATATCCAAGGTGCGTAGTAGGCTGTAACATCTAGGAAGACAGGAAGGAAGGAAAGATATATGGGAAGACCACAAAACCTCCAGAAAACAAATTACAAAATGGCAGAAGTAAGTCCTTGTTTGTCAATATAATACTGAGTATAAATGGACTAAATTCTCCTCACAAGACACAGGATAGCTGAATGGATAAGAAAAAGAAGACCCATTAATCTGTGGCCTACAAGAGAAACCCTTCACCTATAAAGACACCTACAGATTGAAAATAAAGAAATGGAAAAAGATATTCCATGCCAACGGAAACCAAAACAGAGTAGCAGAGTAGGAGAAGCTATATTTATAACAGACAAAATAGATTTCAAGACAAAAACTATAAGAAGAGACAAAAAAGGTCACTATATAAAGATATCAATTCAGCAAGAGGATACAAAAGTTGTAAATATTTTAATATATTTGCAACCAACAGTAGAGCACCCAGATATATAAAGCAAATACTATTAGAGCTAAAGAGAGGAAGACTCCAATACAGTAATAACTGGAGACTTCAACATCCCACTTTCAGTACTGAATAGATCTTCCAGGCAGAGAATCAACAAAGAAATAGGCCAAATGGATCTAATAAATATTTAAAGAATATTTTATTCAACAGCTACAGAATACATATTCTTTTCTTCAGCACATGGGTCATTCTCAAGGATAAATCATATGTTAAGTCACAAAACAAGTCTTAAAACATTAAACAAAAAAAACAAATAATATCAAACATCTTAGCTGATCACAATAAAATAAAACAAAAAATCAATAGCAAGAGGAATTTTGGAAACTATACAAATAAACGGAAATTAAACAATACGCTCCTGAATGACGAGGGGGTCAATGAAGAAATTAAGAAACTGAAAAATGTCTTGAAACAAATGATGATGGAAACACAACATACCAGAACCTATACAATACAGCAAAAGCAGTACTAAGAGGGAAGTTTATAGCTACAAGTGCCTACATTAAAAAAAAAAAAAAAAAAAGGAAGAAAAACTTCAAATAAAAAGGTTAACAATGCATCTTAAGGACTAAAATAGCAAGAGGAAAACAAACCCAAAAGTAGTAGAAGAAAAGAAATAATAAAGATGAGAGCAGAAATACATGAAATTGAAATAAAGAAAATACAAAAGATGAATAAAAAAGTTGGTTGTTGGAAAAGTTAAACAAAACAGACAAACCTTAACCCAGACTAAGAAAAAAAGAGAGAAGATCCAAATAAATCAAAGATGACAAAGAAGACACTGCAACTGATACCACAGGAATCTGAAGAATCATCAGTGGCTACTATTAGCAACTATATGCCAATAAATTGGAAGATGCAGAAGAAATGGACAAATTCCTAGACACATACAACCTACCAAGACTGAACATGAACAAGACTGAAATGAAGAAATCCAAAATCCGAACAGACCAATAAGAAATAATGAAATGGAAGCCACAATTAAAAGTCTGACAGTAAAGAAAAGGCTATGACCCAATGGTTTCACTGCTGAATTCTACCAAACATTTAAAGAAGAACTAATACCAATCCTACTCAAACTATTCCAAATAAAAGCAGGCAGAGGGAATACATACAAACTCATCCTTTAAGGCCAGTGTTATTCTGGTACCAAAAACATAAAAAGATGCATCAAAAGAAGAAAACTACGGGCCAATGTCCCTAATGAATATCCATACAAAAATCCACACAAAATACTACCAAATTGAACTCAACAACACATTAAAAAGATCATTCATCATGACCAAGTGAGATTTATCTCTGGGACACCAGAATGGTTCAACACATATAAATCAATCAAAGTGATACATCATATCAACAAAATGAAGGACAAAAACCATAAGATCATTTCAATTAATGCTGAAAAAACATTTGATAAAATTCAACATCCCTTCATAATAAAAACCTCAAAAACCTGAGTAAAAGAAAGATACATCAACATAATAAAAGCCATATACAACAGCCCCACCACTAGTATCACACTGAATGGGGACAAACTGAACACCTGTCTTTTACAATCTGGGGCACAACAAAGATGCCCATTTTCACTACTGTTATTCAACATAGTACTGGGAGTCCTAGGTAGAGCAACTGACAAGAGAAAGATATAAAGGGCACCCAAATTGTAAATGAAGAAGTCAAATTATCCTTGTTTGCAGATGATAAGATCTTCTATTTGGAAAAACCTAAAAAATCCACCAAAAAAACTCTCAGAACCGATACTATTAAGAACTGATAAACTAATTCTGTAAAGTTGCAGGATACAAAATCAACATACAAAAATAAGTAACATTTCTATATGTGGAATGTGTACAAACTGAAAAAGAAATTTTAAAAGTAGTCCCATTTACAATAGCCACCAAAATAAATAAATAAATAAATGCCTAGGAATTAGCCAAATAAGTGAAAGATCTCTGTAATAGAAACTACACTATACTGATGAAACAAATTGAAGAGGACACCAAAAAATGAAAAGATATTACATATTTATAGATTGGAAGAATCAACATTGTTAAAATGTCCACACTACTCAAAGCAATCTACAGATTCAATGCAATCCCTATCAAAATACCAATGACATTCTTTACAAAGATACAAAAAAAAAAAAAAAAAGAAATCCTAAAATGTATAGGGAATCACAAAAGATCAGAATAACCAAAGCTATCCCAAGCGGAAAGAACCAAACTAGAGGAATCACATTAACAGACTTCAAATTATATTACAGAGCTATAGTAAACAAAACAACATGATACTGGCATAAAAACAGATACACGGACCAACAGAACAGAGAACCCAGAAAAAAATCCACACACCTACAGTGAACTCATTTTTGACAAAAGTGCCAAAAACATACATGGCAGAAAAGACAGCTTCTTCAATAAATGGTGCTTAGAAACTGGATATCCATATCCAGAAGAATGAAAATAGACTCCTATCTCTTACTATACAAAAAAAAATCAAATCAATATATTGATGAAAGACAAAAATTTAAGACCTCAAACTGTAAAATGACTGAAAGAAAACCCTGGGGAAACTCACCAGGATATCAGTCTGGACAAAGATTTCTTAAGTAATACCCCACAAGCACAGGCAACCAAAGCAAAAATGGACAAATGGGATCACATGAAGTTAAAAAGCTTCTGCACAGCAAAGGAAACAATCAAAAAAGTGAAGACAACCCACAGAATAGGAGAAAATATTTGCAAACTACCCATCTGACAAGGGATTAATAACCAGAATATAAAAGAAGCTCAGCCAGGCACGGTGGCTCACGCCTGTAATCCCAGCACTTTGGGAGGCCAAGGTGGGCGGATCACCTGAGGTCTGGAGTTCAAGACCAGCCTGGCTAACATGGTGAAACCCTGTCTCTACCAAAAGTACAAAAATTAGTTGGGCGTGGTGGCGGGTGCCTGTAATCCCAGCTATCCGGGAGGCTGAGACAGGAGAATGGCTCGAACCTGGGAGACGGAGGTTGTAGTGAGCCGAAATCGTCCCACTGCACTCCAGCATGGGCAACAAGAGAGAAACTCTGTCTCAAAAAAACAAACAAACAAACAGAAAAACTCAAACAACTCTACAGGAAGAAATTAATAATCCAATTTAAAAACAGGCAAAAGATCTGAATAGACTTTCTCAAAAAAAAAAACAAAAACACAAATAGCAAACACACATATGAAAAAGTGCTCAACCTCACTGATCATCTGAGAAATGCAAATCAAAACTACAATGAGATACCATCCTACTCCAGTTAAAATGGCTTTTACCCAAAAGATAGGCAATAATCAATGCTGGCGAAGATGTGTAAAAAAGGGAACCCTCATACGTTGTTGGTGGGAATGTAAATTAGTACAACCATTATAAAGAACAGTTTGGACATTCCTTTAAAAACTAAAATTTGAGCTACTATATGATCCAGCCATCTCACTCCTAGGTATATACCTCCCAAAAAGGAAATTAGTATATCAAAGAGGTATCTGCACTCCCATGGCTACTGTGAACATGTAGCACTGTTCACAATAGCCAAGATTTGAAAGCAATCTAAGTGTCCATTAGCAGAACAAAGAAAATGTGGTACATATACACAATGAAGTACTATTCAGTCATAAAACAGAATGAGATCCTGTCATTTGCAACATGGATGGAACCAGAGGTCATTACATTAAGTGAAATAAGCCAGGCAAAGAATGACAAGCATCTCATGTTCTCACTTATTTGTGGGATCTAAAAATCAAAATAATTGAACCAAGGAGAAAGAATGTATAAGGATGTTTACTAGAGGCTGGGAAAAGTAGTGGTGGGATGAGGGATAGGAGGTGATGATTAATGGGTACAAAAAATATAGAATGAATGAGTAAGACCTAGTATTTGACAGCATAACCAAGTGTCTACAATCAATAATAATTTTACATTTTTTAATAACTAAGAGTATATTTGGATTGTTTGTAACACAAAGGATAAATGCTTGAGGGGAGGGATGCATTGTCCATGATGTGATTTTTACACATTGCATGCCTGTACCAAAACTTCTCATGTAAACCATAAATACATATACCTGCTATGTACCCATGAAAATTAAATTTTTTTTAAAAAATCAATAAGTACTACAATTCACTGGTTGTCTTACTGCCCAGTTTTCAAAATAACATATCCTGATTATGAAAATAGCATTATCATACCTTCTAAGCAAACTTTATAGTTCTTCCTCTAAAGGAAAAAAAAAAACAGCAGAACACTAAATTTTTGCATGAAATTTTCACATTTGGATGCCAATCCCTAATATTTGCTATCACCATGAAATTAACCTTTACAAAAATTAATTTACTTAGAAAATCAGTCCACTGTATAGTGCTTTTTGCTGCATTTTTATAGCAATGAATACAGCTAAATTGTTTTTCAAATCATATTGAAAAGTGGCTTATTACTTTTTATATTGCTGGTTTAACTTTTATTCCATTGACTTTTAACCTACTTAACCAAAATCATACCAATTAAAATTTAAAGTAAACATAACATCTAATTCACCTTAAGAAATCTGAAAGAACCATTACAAAATAAGCCTCCAAACTTATCAGACCCGAGGGAACATATTAGCAATATCCTCACTTTACAGCTATGTAAATTTTATTATTACTTCCACATCTGTGGTGCATTATGTACAACAGTCACCTCTGAACAATCCACACAGTGAACATATGATGGACTATTACAAAATTAGTAGCTAGGGTAACATGCTATGGAATTATTAGTAACTTTGTTATCCAACCAGAGGATAGCTACAGAGTTGGACAAACACATTTTCCTAGGAAGATAATAAGGAATTAGGGTGTGATACATGGGAGACTTGGAGATGGTCACAAAAAGAAAAGGCAAAAGTAGTAAAATTATATAAAATTTATAAAATCTAGGAGATTTATATTTTAATTTATAAAATCTAGGAGAATTATATAAGATTTATAAAATCTAGGAAAAGTATATAAGATTTATAAAATCTAGGAGATCATATAAAATCTCCTAGAAAAGAAATATCAAAAAAAAAAAAGTCAAGTAAGAATGAAGATGGATGCTTGTGAAAGAAAATACTATAAAAGTTCCACTCTTAATTTTCTAATAGAAAATATATTCCTGAGACCTCACATCCCTGAAACTCCAAAAAAAAGTCTAAACAAAACTGAGATGTAGGCCGGGAGTGGTGGCTCACATCTGTCCAACATGGTAAAACACCGTCTCTACTAAAAATACAAAAATTAGCTGGGAGCGGTAGTGTGTGCCTATAAATCCACGCTACTCCAGAGGCTGAGGCAGAAGAGTCCCTTGAATCAGGGAGTTGGAGGTTGCAGTGAGCCAAGATTGCAGCACTGCACTCCAGCCTGACGACACAGAGAGACACTGTCTCAAAAAGAAACACAAAACAAAAAAAAAAAAAACAAAAAGAACTGAGATGTAGTACTTGACATAGTACTTGCTTAAGTAATAACCAACAAAATTGATTCAATTATGTCACTTTCTAAGATATTAAAAAAAATAAAAACATCAGAAAAAAAACAAGTCATGTCAAGTGGTTACACATGTAAAAATAAACTATTCACATAATAATGGCTAGTTATACGAGACAGGATAGCTTAGCACATGGAGCACAGAATACAGCCCTGTTCCCAAAAAATGTCATATGACTTTGAGAAAGCCACTCTATCATCTCTAAAGCTGAAATAATGTAGTCTCGTAGATCCTTTGAGGAAAAGTGATACTGCATCATCAAGGAATACAATGTTTTCTATTTTTTTTTTTTTTTTTGACGGAGTTTCACTCTTGTTGCCCAGACTGGCATGTAAAGGCATGATCCTGGCTCACTGCAACCTCCGCCTCCCAGGTTCAAGCGATTCTCCTGCACAGCGGCTCAAGCCTACAATCCCAGCACTTTGGGAGGCCGAGACGGGCATATCACCTGAGGTCAGGAGTTCTACACCAGCCTGGCCAACAAGGTGAAACCCTGTCTCTACTAAAAATAAAAAAAAGACTAGCTGGGCATGGTGGCAGGCTCCTGGAATCCCAGCTACTCAGGAGGCTGAGGCAGGAGAATACAATGTTTTCTGAATTATAAGGCACTATGGAAAGACAACAGGGTTCCTGGCTTTTAAAAAGAGAAAAAAGGTATTTATTAACAAACTTATTTCAATATGTAAAAAAAAAAAAAAAAAAAGTCTCACCTTCCTTCCCCTAGAACATAAGAAGCTGACAAAACCACATGACAATTACAAAGAGAGGTATCATTGCTAGAATCTGGGTCACTAAAATTATTAGCTGTTCAAATGAGACAAAAGAAAGGGGAAACATTAATTATCTAGAAGTCTACATTTTCTTTGTTGTTAATGTGAACCATATCTCATACAAAACCATCCAAATAAGATACATATCTTTAGGTTTGAGTCTCCAGGGATAGGTCCTTTAAAGCACAAATTTAAACTTTTTGAATTGATAAACAGTAAAATTATTTAAACAATTCCTGATCACCAATGTCAACAAATTTAGTTTTAAAAAAAATTTTAATCCTTACAGTTAACATCTTACTTTATTTTTTCCTAAAAAAAAGAACATGAAAGTTCAACTGATACAAAAAAGTCTCACAGTTTTAAAGAAGGGGGTATAGGTGGGAGAGGCAAGAAATTCAAATAGCTTCAAGGACAAAAAGGCATGTCCCACACCAGAACATAGTTTTAACTCTTCATCTTGAATTCAACTAACATCCAACTTTGGCAATCAGCCACGCTTGGCAAATTAAAATAACAGTAATTTTCACAGATTATCTTCGATAAATATTCAAATATGAACATTTGTGTTCATGCAAAGGTCTCCATATGCCAATCAAATTGCTTTGTTAGGGATCCTAACATTGAGATTTTTTTTTTCCACCCATCTGTAGGAATCCCCCGAATCCTTAACTTTCAAGTTAACTCCCTCACCCCAACTAATTAAGGGACACATTATGTCTACTCATAGCCTAAATTAAAAACTTAAGGATAACATTCATGTAAGTATCAACAGACAAAAGGAACCCAGAACCTTTCAAATTCTAGGCTGTAAATACAAAAGGAAAGACCCAGGAAGGGAGGGAGAGATGGCCAGAAAGAGGTCCTTGAAGGATGGCAACAAAATAAAAGATTATTTTTCTATTTGTATTAGCAGATAAAAATTACTTTACTTTTAGTAAAGTAATTAGTAAAGTAAAATCTAGATGTAAAGAGTAATTAGCAATTTCATAAATTTGGGCTCTATTCAAAGATTCATTAAGAAAGACTAACAAGGCTCTATGTTTTGACGACAAGTTTAAGTATATGAAACTGTCAAAAGTAGAGAAAAGCAATCAATATGAAATTCACACTTTTTGAAATCTACAGATGCCCTATCATCAGGAACAACCAATAAATAGGAACAATAATGACTTTAATGAAAGCAAATTATCTGATGTACGAATTTGTTAATTACTCTAGCCTATCCTCAATTACTCAGTTTCCCTTAAACATGTACACAATTACCAAACAGCCTCATGCCTTCCAGGAAAATAACAAGTGATAGGCATGTTTCTGCCTTCAGGGCAGCATTATGTTATAGAAGAAAATTTAACCTATTCAGAAGCATATACTTCTCTGATCCTACCTAGAAAGAAACAGCTATAAATACATCTTCTAAAATTGCTCAAAATAATTCTAGACAGGCAGGCTTACTTTATGATCACTCACCACTCAGCCATCCAAGTCCAACACTGGATCTAAGCCAAACCAGTGGTTCTCAAGGGAGGGAAGGGAGGAAAAAAGTCTGGTCTAGGGACCAGTAGCTTCATCCTCTTCTGGGAGCTTGTTAGAAATGCACAATATCAGGTCCTACCCATGGACACATTGAATCAGAATCAGTATTTTAGCAAGATCCTCAAAGGGGAGGGCAGGGGAAGGGAGAGGAGGAGTGGGGAGGGGAGGGGAGGGGAAGGGGGAGGGGAAGGGGGAGGGGGGGAGGGGAAGGGGGAGGGGAGGGGAAGGGAGGAGGGGAGGGCGGAAGGGAAGGGGGAGGGGAA